>JABJVR010039336.1:52587-70368 GCA_025773905.1 Chitala chitala
TTTTTTTCTTTTTTTTTTTTTTTTTTCTCTTTTCGCTGCGGCCCCCCCACATCCGGGGGGGGGGGAGAGAGAGAGAGAGAGAGAGAGAGAGAGAGAGAGAGAGAGAGAGATGGTACGTGAGTGATTCTCATTAATATTTAAGAGGAATACCCCCACCCCTAACAACATCACGCACAAAAACGGGACATCATCACTTAAACGCACTATTATAGTATATTCCTTATACGTTATTAAACGGGCATATCCGTTAAAATTGTACCTCAGTTAAGACAATGTTAGTAAATACTGCTGGCACGCTACAGATTGTCAACAGGAAGGTCGCAATGACCAGTTCATATATTTTTCAAAAATCATGTACAAGACAGTGTTACTGTTATACAATGTTCACGACAGTTACACGGGCTTTTATAAACTACGTATGTGAACCTGTATAGCGACATCATATGGTTAAACGAAAACGAGAATATCCCTCGCATTGAGACTGTTGACATCACGCTGCTTGAAAAGCTATTTTTGGCAGGGGTAAAAAAAAGAAAAGGCATAGGACTTAACAGACGCATTTCTATATGTGGGAACAAGACATCTATTTTCGTATAAGAACCAGCACACATTTGACAACATGCATGACTGGTAGTAAAGACCATTTATCCACAACGAAAAAGTAATTCCCCGATCATTATATTCTTAAACGTGTCGCATCCGCATCTTTAAAAAACTGCAAAGGTCATAAAGTAAACCTACAATGGTGCAATCCTGCAATGAAGGGTTACACTAGTTGTATCTTCAATTTACAATATAGGCTACAATAATTTAAAGTAAAATATGAACATACAAAAATCTGAGCACTAACCGGACTTTCCGTGCGTATCATCTTCAAACACTGCTTTAGCTCCATAAATTCCGTAGAGATTTCTTTCATGTTACCCTAAGCGCATTCCGGGACAGACACGCAGAAAAAGAATAGGTGGCGGCAGAGACAGTGCAGGCGTGCAAAGATAGAAGAAAAAAAAAACAGTTCCTTATATTTCAATGCAGTTCGTCCTTGTTAAAGCCTCGTTATTCCTTCGTTTACATTCATAGCTAATAATGTTCGCAGTTTCTCTGGCGATGGCTTTCCAGCCCTATTCTGCCCTATTGGATGTAGCGATGATTCTCACTCCTGACGTCAAAAGAGTTCACTATATTCACCGGCTCTGTGAATCAGAAGTGCGGTCATCTCAACACAACTTAAATCCACAATGCGGAAAAATACTTCGGCCAACTCTGATCTGAATAAATGCAATTTCATTCATAATGTCCTGTTTGCCCTCAACGTCGCAATGGCAGCCCTGGCACGGCAGCAAGACCCGGCTAGTCTGCTTGTGCTCTAACGACCATCTTCCGTCGTCACTTTAAAGTTACAACCGTACATCTCTTTTCTGCCGTTTTGCTGTTAACAAGAAGACGTGTATACAAATGGTACAGACAACATTTGTGAGCTTAATTTTTTACATTTAATTTGTAAACACATTTTCTGAGTAAAACCAGTAATATATCTTCCCGGTACAGCGCCACATGTCCTGGGCATTTTATTTTTGAAAGCAAACGAACAAATGATAACGAGTTGTCTTAATTTTTTAATTAACGAATGAAAAAATTTTATTTGTCAGCTATATAGCCCAGCCTATGTGATAAATAATGTAACGTATTCACGTTTACTAATTCAATTATTTAACTAATCGGAAATAACTATTTACTAATTTCATACTAAAATCATATTGACTTTTTAATTTCACTCTGCTTAGAGATAAAACAGCAGATGTCTTAAAGAAGCACCGTCAGTCATGACTGAACTGTTTGCCTCACATCAATTCAATGTATTACAGGGGTACAGCGACTGCAGTCAGGACTTACACCAGAGTGAACAGTAATGTGATAAAGTACACCCTCTAAAGATTCACTGGTTTTACATATTTTATGAGGAAGGACATATCTGACTGTCACATCTGAGACAGGCAGTCAGCCTGTCTCAGATGTGACAGTCAGATATGTCATGTGCCATGAAATGCCATGCGATAACGTGTGCAAATTTTACTTTTTGACCATTTTTAATTCAATTCATTTTATTTATTATTACTACTTTATTATAATTATTATTATAAATATAATTTTTTCAACAAGTTGCCTCAAAGCACTTTACAGGAATAAATTACAATTACAAAGAATTAACAGCGGGTGTGTGATTAAAGATAGGTGACATTGGAGCCACACAGAATGGGGGAAACAGCCTTTGGGAGCCCTAGGTCAACTGGCTGGCCAGCCTCTCTTGGGCAGTCATTTTTAACATTGCAGAAAAGCGAGCCAATTTAAAGATGGGTATATTATACTACAGTATGAGGTCCTGAGTAAGAGGATGAAGATGTGGGATTAGGAGCCAGGTCAGTTTTTGGGAGAAGGCTCACTACCATAGAGGCTGGGATGTAGAGAGATGGACCACCACAGAAACAGCAGGGATGTCTGGGATGTGGAGGCTGGGATGTGGAGAGATGGACCACCACAGAAACAGCAGGGATGTCTGCGATGGGGAGGCTGGGATGTACAGAGATGGACCACCACAGAAACAGCAGGGATGTCTGGGATGGGGAGGCTGGGATGTAGAGAGATGGACCACCACAGAAACAGCAGGGATGTCTGCGATGTGGAGGCTGGGATGTACAGAGATGGACCACCACAGAAACAGCAGGGGTGTCTGGGATGTGGAGGCTGGGATGTGGAGAAATGGACCACCACAGAAACAGCAGGGATGTCTGCGATGTGGAGGCTGGGATGTACAGAGATGGACCACCACAGAAACAGCAGGGGTGTCTGGGATGTGGAGGCTGGGATGTGGAGAAATGGACCACCACAGAAACAGCAGGGATGTCTGGGATGGGGAGGCTGGGATGTGGAGAGATGGACCACCACAGAAACAGCAGGTTGTGGTACTCATATGAGGCCAGCTACAATGAAATTATTATTAACTTGACAAACATACTTCTGAGGCCTTGGCACTTGCAGCAACCAAGTGTTCGACTGTGGGCGTAAAGTGGGCACAGCAGCACAACGACGCAGAGCCTCTTGGGCACCGGCTGACTCACTCAGCATTGGGCCACACTGTGTCCCTACCGCGTGGGTGCTCTCTTCACATTGGTATGAACTTGTACGTCAGATATGGGACCAGCATTTACACCTGCGGCATCTGAAGGCATGCTTTCAGATGTGTTTAGCAGCCAGGCAGAAACTTACACTGCAAAATGCTCATTAAAATGTTGTTTATCTTTTCAACTGACAGCAACCAAACAACAATTTGGTATTTGCCTTTCACATTGCTTAGCAGTTAAAGTGTAACCTCAGTATCCATTTTTCTTCTATACCACTTCATCCTGTTAAGGGTCACAGGAAGCCTGGAGCCCATCCCAGGAGACATCAGGCACAAGACACCCAGAGCAGGGTGCCAACCCACCACAGGGCACACACTATGGGCAATTTGGAGACACCAATCAACCAACCCACATGTTTTTGGACTAATGGAGGAAACCAGAAAACACCCACTAAGCACAGGGAGAACATGCAAACTCCACACACACAGACCCAAGGCAGGAATCAAACCCCAGACCTGGAGGTGCAAGGTGACAGTGCTAACCACCACACCTAGAATCACAATATTTTTGGCAGAAACATTCTTAAAAGTATTTTATATTTTTATAAATGTTTTTGCAAATGCCTCCATTCAGCCAGTTTTTGTTTTATATTACAGAAACATACTTAATGTATTTAACATGTGCTCATTACCAACCCTTGTGTGTGTGTTGCAGTAATGTGTGGAAGTTACAGGGTCCTAGTACATTTCTTTTGATCACCATTAATTTTTGTTTTCAGCACTCTCGACTCTTTTCACGCACACACGTACCCGCACACATGCACATACACTGTGGCTGTTTCTCTCAGCTTGATGAAGGACCATCTTAGACAGCTGCAAACTAAGACAAGCTGTACAGAGCAGTGCAGAATGGAAGAGGAGCTACTTGAAGTGCAAAAACAAAGCTTTCCAAGGCAAAACATCCCTGACATTACCCTAACACAGCTTTCAATTAATTTGTTTTTATATAGTGCCTTTCACAAGTTTCCTCAAAAGTGCTTTACAGGAAGAAATTACAGATATTACAAAATTAAAAGCAGGTGAATGATTGACATTAATCATAAAACCAGACTACAACAGAGAAGAAGAACCAAAACCTCCACAATGTGGAAAAAAAAAACCTCTGGGGGCTCAAGGTTGACTTGCTGCCCAGCCCCACCTTGGCATACTAATATTACCAAATACAAAGTTAATAATGTTTAGGGTCACAGAACCATCACAGGACCATGTTTAGGGTCACAGGACCATCACAGGACCATGTTTAGGGTCACAATGACCAACTCATAGTATAAATTAACATTTACAGTAAATACAAGAAATACATTTGTAAATATAAATTACAAGTTTTACTTACAATGAAAAGTGAATCCAGGCCTGTGTGGGGTATGATCTGTCAGCGTCATGTTTCACACTTTGGCAGGGTATTTCTTAGGAAGAGGTGGGGCAGGAGTGCGACAGCAAGCTTGGCCCCTTTTGTGCTCCCCAAACTATGGTAAAAAATTTTAATTGTGATTTACTAGTGATCACAAGGTAAATAGTAAATAGTAGAAGCATGCCTGCTTATCTCTGAACCCTCTTACTTATTCAAAGCTGGCAATTTTTAAAAATACCCCTGAAGACTGCATCTAATTACTATACACAATTTTGTGTCTTTCTGCTTGATAATATTTTCCAATAAAATCAACTTTTATTTGTAACCTAACATCAACCTTGGAATTAAATCTAGGTGCATTACAATTTTGTTCTGTGTATTTAACCCATCCCCTTGAGGGAAAGCAGTGGGCAGTCATTTTTGGGGAGCTAGTGCAGAGTGCTTTGCTTAAGGATGCAGCTCATGACTGGGGTGGTATTTGAACTAAGAGACTTCCATACCCCACCCTGACACCCTATCCAGACACCAGATTATAGCAGCGACCCCCAATCACTGTGCCGCGGCACATTAGTGTGCTGTGAGGGATCATCAGGTGTACCGTTGGAAATTATCCAACCCAATTATCCAATGATCATTATATTTCATTATATATACTTTTTATATATACATTTTTGTTTGGTGGTGTGTCGTGGGATTTTTCTAATATAAAATATGTGCCGTGGCTGAAGAAAGGTTGGGAAACACTGAATTATGGCACACACATTACAATTGAATTGTGAATTATTGCATATTTAGTGCACTCATGCATGTCCACCTCTGTGTACACAAAGGAGACAGACGAGGATTCTGCCGGTGTTAGTCACGTTATAAAAATCAATGAACATGAAGAGAATTTGATGAATTTTTGTAGATCATTTAAACAGCTCTCTCGTTCCCTTTCCAAGGCTGTTCCATTCATACCGTAATGTGTTCAGATCTATGCTCATACACATAGCCACACTGGCTGCTTCCTGTGTGTGCAGATACAACTATCAAACACATAAGGAATAAACCACAAAGAGGCATGTGGTTCCACCAAAACAATCAACGAGAAATTGATGCGATGCAGCCCAGTGTGAAGTGGATATATGACGCAGCTAACCATTAAAAGTTATTTCAGAAAACAATTCACAGTAAAATTTTCTGGAAAAAAAGTATTAGCATTTAAAAATATTTTAATGTGCTCTGAAAAAAACATCACTATAAGGACAGAATATCTGGTCAGGTTATTTATTAGAAGGGGCAAGTCCCTTTAACAGATTCGTAATATTGAACAAAATAAACACACATTAATTTAGAATTTCATTAGGTTACTGGAACTACATGTGCAGTTCCACAAAATTCATGCACACCCTTCTGACATATAAGATTATAACATAACAGTGACATAACCAATAAGCATCTAGTACTTAAAGTCGTGGTATACATTTAAAAGTACTTTCATCTGCAATACCAACAGTGCAATCAGCAACTGAAATAAATTAGAATATCATGGTTAAGATTTTCTCAGTGATTCAGTCAGTAAACCTTAATGCTTAATGTACACGTGTGTGTGTGTGTGTGTGTGTGTGTGTGTGTGTGTGTGTGGTGTACTGTTTTGAAATCAGTTATGACCACTCTCTTTTCCTTCAGTGTTTTCGAGAATAGCTTTCCAATCTCTGAGTCTGGAATAAATGATTGGACAATATCAAATGAAGCTTTCATCCAATCACAGCATAGGGCAAAGTGCACACTTATGAGAATGCACCATGGAGCACTCATATACAATGAAGTAATGTGAAGTGACCAATTCACCTGAAGAGTAGGCCTCTAGATTAGGTGAGAAAACAAGCATGCAAACAGTGAGCAAATGTGCAAAGACTGCAGTAGGGGACCTGGGGATAGACTTACAATTTATGGCCCTCAGTGTTCTGAAGCACAAATGTTAGATCAATAAACATGACAGATAAAAGGAAAAAAAATTACATAGCATCAATTTTTACTGTAACATTTTTCATGACCCTGTCAGTGCTATGCTGTGTATAAAAGATGCATGAAAGGGTTACGAAAAAACAAGGTACTGACACAGAGAAAAATGTGGGATTATTGTGTTTATTTACAAGACAACAAAATGACAAGTGAAATAACACAAGTAGTGACACCAACCTGAGGCTTCAGGACAGAACCAGGCAAAAACAACAAACAAAACCAAAGGGACTCTTTTTTTTACCAATGACCCAAAAATAAAAGCCAGAACTAAAGACAATTACACTTTAAACTTTCTAATCAAAAACCTAGATCAAAATAGTCAAACAAAAATAGCATTCTCTTCTTACCATTTCACAGCTGAATAACAGAAACAAGAACACACAGAATATCCAAAAGAAGAGGTGCCTAAGGGAAACCACAGAGATCAAAAGTCAGTAACGCAGATAAAAATCAGCAATATACAAACAATACACTAAGGTAAGTTCTCTCAAAAAATCATCTTCCCTTCCACTTCTCTTGAAAACAAACATTGAATGGGATAAAAGAGCGGGGATCACCTGGTCTCCAAAAGAGCAGACAGGAGATGGGTCATGTGATACACGGGATACCTGAAACAGAAAAGACAGAAACCGCATATGAGCAGTCAAACACTTAACACATTGTTAACAATGTGTTTCATTTGCTGTTGTATAATGAACTTTTCAGAAAGTTATTACAAATGATACAATTAAACACAAAATGTGATTGTTAGGTAAATGTTTGAAGATGGACCATAACAAGCATGGAAAAAAAGAGATTATGATCCTTTGTAGAATAAGAAGTAGAGAAATTGTACACAAAACCATCATAATAACACTGGACTCCAAAAAAGAGTAGCAGGTATAGGTGCAGCAGCTTTTGTCCTCAAGAAAAATACTGAACTTGACTAGTAAGCATTTATTTTTGGACTCATTTTCAATTCAAGTCTGTATACATTAAAAAAAAGATTATAAAAAATGTAAATGATGTATATTTAGAGTGGTGCAGAGGCAGTTTGGTTTTTATGAAATGAAGTTAGAGAATCTAACTTTACATCACATAAAGCTATAATGTTCTGGGAAACGTGGGACGGGAGGCAAAAGCAAAGTCTAATTGCAGAAGGGTTTATTCTATTGGATGGGGTCAATACACAAGGAGAAGAGCATAAATAACAAAAGGCTATCAAGTAACAACAATCAACTTGCAAAGTAAGATCCCCCCCCCCGGGCTTCTCTACCCTACAACAACTGGCAAGGGAGAAAGCAAGGTGAGGGGTATATAAAGAGAGAAGGGAGGAAATGAAGCACAGCTGATAGCACTGATGAAATTAGCACAATGACACGAGAAAAGAAGGGTAGAGAAAACAAGTAAATGGGAAAATGGTGATATCTAGAGGACAGAAAGGGGTATGGAAGGGTATTTTGTGTTTTATATAATTACAACAGAGGAGCAGAAGAATGAAAGGAAAAAATATGAGAATTTATCTCTACTACAGCACTTACTTTGTCAGTTAATTGTAAGCCAGAAGATGCTGAAGATCACTTTGTCCTAATATACTGTACATACTGAAGCCCTTGTTTGTATTTTTGGCAAAAATATATGAGCTGTTTTAATAAAGCACCAAATCAAATCAAAATATTTAATGGAATTATACACCCATAATAGAACTTTTTGTGGTAAACATTCCATGATGATTTAAAGCATTGAAATCATCCCACCAGAAATGTGACAACATATTACATTACTGTACACATATACTTTTCTTCAAGTTTAGCTAAATTTAACCTGAATTTAACCATGACTCTGTGTTTCAGTTCACAAATTGTATATTACACGCAATGTGGCTGTACTATGGTATATGAAAATGCTGGCTCATTTGACAGTTATGTTGTGCAAAGACAGTTTAACAGTTACTATTAGTAGATATCCATGATTATTATAAAATTAATTACATGATGTCAGGTAGACATACAGTTCACAATATGCCATTTAGCCTTTATTTGTAACTTGTGCCTGGGAAAGAAATGTATTACATTGTGATCCTTTAATTGGCCTAAAGAGCAACTGGCAAGTCTGTAGCTACGCCAAGGTTGATCATGATGAGTTGTCTTGATTATGTAGCGCATATTACGAATGGCACATGGCACTCCAACAAACGTGTCTCAAACACAATCCGTTATTGTCAAAGCAGTTCTGAATATATTGCCCCATCAATGCTTTTGCAAAGCGCTGTAAAACATCAGCAAACCTCATTAACCCTCTCTATAAGAAATTCTGTATAATGCATGAAACCACTTCTCACCAGTTTGAACATCACTTATGGTGAGTTTCTGTAAACACATTTAAAGCAATACATTTCATAGTTCATTGGTAATGTTTACAGAATTGTGTTTACTACAAAATCAGGGTTTATGTATTGAGATTTGAATATTCCAAGGGAATTTAACGTTTTAATTTCATAATATGGAGCCATTTCCTTTGTGTTTTTCCCACATAGAACTGACCAGTGTTTGGGGAATCCAGAGCAGATTTGAATTTATTCTGCTTGGTTAACCATTGGGGTATGGGACACAAACCTTGTAGTGGTGGCCCTCGTACAGAAGAACACCATGCAGGTGCAGCAGGTATAGCAGCAGCAGCAGGTGCAGCAGCAGAAGCAGCAGGTATAGCACCAGGTGCAGCAGCAGCAGATGCAGCAGATACAGCAGCAGTAGCAGATGCAGCAGCAGCAGGTGCAGCAGGTATAGCAGCAGCAGATGCAGCAGGTGCAGCAGCAGCAGATGCAACAGCAGATACAGCAGCAGCAAGTGCAGCAGCAGATGCAGCAGATACAACAGCAGCAGGTGCAGCAGCAGCAGATGCAGGTGCAGCAGCAGCAGATGCAGCAGCAGCAGGTGCAGCAGGTGCAGCAGCAGATGCAGCAGATACAGCAGCAGCAGATGCAGCAGGTATAGCAGCAGCAGGTGCAGCAGCAGCAGATGCAGCAGATACAGCAGCAGCAGGTGCAGCAGCAGCAGGTGCAGCAGGTACAGCAGCAGCAGGTACAGCAGCAGCAGGTGCAGCAGGTACAGCAGCAGCAGATGCAGCAACAGCAGATGCAGCAGCAGCAGATACAGCAGCGACAGGTGCAGCAGATGATGCAGCAGGTGCAACAGGTAGAGCAGCAGTGTGTTTCTCCACATCACTGTATACAGGACATAAAAGGTTGAGGGAAAAGGTAAATGCCCAAGGTGTGTTTGCTGAATGGGTGATGCAAAGACTTTGCAAAAGGCACCACCACATGTACTGCGTAATTCATTAAATTGGAACTGTTTATATATATAGGGATTGTTCCAAACTCTTTTAAAGTTGCAGTTGTTAGGCCATTGTTGAAAAAACCTAATCTGGACCCAGAAGTAATTACTAACTATAGACCTATTTCAAATGTCCCTTTTCTGTCTAAGATTTTGGAAAAAATTGTTGCAGTCCATGTGCAAGTTCACTTGGAGACTAAAAGTTTATTGGACAAGTTTCAGTCTGGCTTTCGACAAGGTCACAGCACAGAAACAGCCGTGACTAGAGTGGAAAATGATTATGATTTCATTTAATGCAAGGAACATGACAGCTCTTGTTCTGTTAGATCTTAGTGCTGCATTTGATAAAATTGATAACTCTATAGTGATAAACCGGCTTTAAAGGGGCGTGGGTCTTCATGGAACCGTTCTTAGGTGGTTTCATTCTTATTTCACAAACCATTACTATTATGTTCAAATGTTTTTTATTATATTTTTTTTATAGTTTTATATATATACATAAGTTTTACAATAAGAGCTACTTACTTCCCCATGTTGTCTGCCATGTGGGTGTGTGACTTGGGCTCAGTAACAAACATAGCATGCACATGGTTCTTAAAAGGGTAAGCTTAATTACCTTTAGCAGTTAGCCTTGATTTTCTGTAGTTATGTCATGCATGTCAAGGGCTACATCTGTCATGTGGTTCCCACTGAATTTATGAATTTTCTATGCTATGAAATACTGTAATATTTTCCTGCTTTCTTATTATTTTTAAAAATATTTGCCACTTATATAGCACCTTTCACAATGCCATTGTGTCAAGGCATTTCACAGGAAGTTTGAGTAAGAAATAAACAGCCATTCATCCATTACCCAACAGCTTATCCTGTTCAAGGTTTCCTGACTCCTATTCCAGGCAGTGTAGGGTGTAATGAGTGCACACAGCAGTACATGGGCCATTTAGCATCTTAAATAGGCTTATTAATTTGAATTTGCTTTTCAAATAATGAGTCACTTGTTTTGTACTTTTTTCTTCCAACATTGCATTAAATATTGCTTTCTTTTTATCTTTCTTTCTTTCCCTTTTCCCAAAAAATTTTTACTTGCAACAAATTATTGCCTTTGTAAAGAAGTACTAGAATGAAAATTTTTTAAAACACGTGTGTTTGCTCTTAGTTTTACTCTTCAAGTATTAGGACATCTGCAAGTAAACATGAATCCCATCTAGTCATTTTACACTTTAGTAACAGTGTGACACCAGTTAATAAAATACTTCAGAATATAGATGTGTTTCCTTAACTCATTATAACTGTTATTATTGTAATTACACTGGTGTACAACCAAAATTATTCAGAAACAAAAACAGTCAATCTTAGCTTATTTTGAGTTGCTGAAAAAGAAAACGATGATTAAAAATTGTCAGTTGACTCTATTTTTCAAAAAATGCTAATGGAGCAATATTGCATGTACCTTGAAGTGGGAATGCTGGAAGTCAGCTGAGTGCTCAAGTGAACAGGTTTAAAGTAATCCATTTTAAGGGCTAAAATACATTGTAAGTGGAGTCATATATAAATCTATACTAAATATTGACAGTACTTATCACAGTTTTCCTGATGTTCTTGTCATGTTGCCACACCCTCTCATTACCTTGTTTCCTCGCTGGTCTTCACAGTGTTTTCACCTGTTCTGCCCCTGTTTGTTCCTATGTTAGGTTTGCTGTTTCACTGTGGTGTTGTTTTGTGGTTAACTCTTGTGTGATGTTCTTACCTTGTGCTACTGTTTCCTGTTGTTTGATTTGGCTTGTTCAAGCACATAGTGATTCTGTTTCCATTGTTTGTTTTCTCATGTCCCCTTTGTTCTTGGTGTTAGCATCTTTTTGACTTGTGCCCCTTTTTTGTTCTTGATATTGTTTCTTGTTTGGCTTTTGGCATTCAGTAAACTGTCTGCACATAGACCTGCTCTACCTTGGTGTCTCCTGTCTCAGCGATGACAGTACTTGCTTCTTAGGCAAAGTGAATGTCATATTCATGGAAGTCATGGGTGATGCAATAATAATTTAGCTTCCATCCCTCTGGTTATAGAGAATCTCCTATAGATAATCTGAAAAAATCATATATGGTGACAGTGAAGGAAGAATAAATACATTTAAGACCTAGGTTTACATTTTTTATTAATAATGTATTATTTGTATAGTGTGTGTATATATAGGTCTGAAATGAAAAATGCAAATGTCTTAAATAGTATGTATTTACTATATATAGTTTTAAAATTGTGTAGCAAAAAGTCTCGTTATAATGCCTTTGAAAAGTTTCAAATACTAAGAAAATGTTTTACCATAGAAATTCAGAAGGTGTCAGCCAAGAGCTAAACTTACAACTGATCAAGCTAAAGTCCGTTTACGTGCATGATGTTAGAATTTTTGTCGTTATTATAGTTGACCTAAAATGTATAATGAAATCAGATTTAAAACTCTTATTCTTCTTATCAAGATTGCATCGGTGCCATTTATGAAACTGTTAACATTGTATACTTGCAAAGTTCCTTATAACAACCTTGCTGGCCATCTGATCCTCTGTAGTACTTAAATAACATACAAAACGCCTAAAGGTTTCATGAGATGCATATTTGCCAGTTTAGTACTCAAACGTTTCAGTATATTCTAGTTATATTTGAAGAACATGTTGCTTGGTAGAAATAGTGGATAAAAAATAAAAAAAAAAACACTTCCGTGCTTCCGGGGTAAATAATAGTTTGGCCATAAAAACACTTAGCCAACGGCGCTCTGAAAAAAGCACATAAAAAACAAAACTTAAATAACACTGAAACGCGGTTGTTACAAATGACAAATCCCCTTGATGCATAAAATGAGCAGGTCAATTGGAACATATCAGACCGCATGTATCTGTGTTGCAGTCTGTATGTTACACGTACAATTTATAACATGCGTTATTGAGGTAAGCAAATGGCACTCAATTCAACCCAAAAATGCATCTATAAATAGTAAGGTCGAAACAGATTTTTCAATCCCGGCTAAAGTGCAATAAAATATTGTAACGTCGGTGCCGCGACAATATAATCATTGATAGGAACACACAACTGGTCCAGACAACGTGGTAGGAGACCAGCATAATGAAAACGTTTCCGTCATCCATTTTACTACAGTTATACAGAAAGAAATGTATATATTGCGCCAGAATCAGTTTATTAAATTCAGTCAGCAGTCAAATGGAAACCCTGACTCCGTTCTTGAACACAAGAGTTCGCGTTTGTTTGAGGTAACCACCTGTCGAGGGCGCAACTGAACAGGTAAGGAATTATTATACTGCCGCTATTTAAGCACGGTTATTCGTTGCGCCTTGGCTGACACAGTAAAACGACTTAAAAAGCAGAGAAGTTACATAAGCATAGCATTATGTCTTCGGTTTATAAACCACCTGTCTAACCTAAGACCAAGGTCGATCGAGATGAGTTGTCTAGATTTCTCGTAGTGACCGTCCCTTTGCACAAGCTGGATTGTCCGTGCAAGTGTGTGTGCAAAAATAGTGTGCCAGTGTCCGTCCGTGAAGGGAATTGTGAAGACGGCGGTGACGGTTCGTTGCACACGCCAAAGAAGGCTTCGCTCAGAGGTAAACATTATCGCGTCTTTAGATATATTAGATGTCAGTAAGTTAAAATAGTCTGCTTGTTAAAATAGTCCTTTCAGCACGCGCCCGCAGCTCGTGTTGAAGTATGTGGCCGGGAGACATATGGAAACGCACCTACCATGCATTGACATTAAATTATGGACAAGTAGTGTTACCTACAAAAATAAGGATTCGCCGCAGGTCTGTAGGTGAAGCAGCACACATTAAACGCATCTGCTGGTTCAAACCGGGATGCGATTGTGCAATTATTCATTACGACGTGCTGCTCTATAACCATTATACAGTACAGTTGAACAATAGAGCAATCGTTAACGTTAGTTGTCACACAACGCCTTATGCAGAATATGGCAGTTTATTTAACAGCTGGCTTTAGCCTTCACTGGGACATTCACATTGCGATGGAAAACGACTTGTTATCTAAGAAGGATTCAAGACGGTAGGGCATTGAACCACTTTTCCCTTACTTATTGTGCACTAAATATTTACACATAATTGAAGTATTTTGATTTAAAATAAGGGGCATGTTCAAGGACGAAGAGTGTCAAAATCTGTTGTTTTCAGTACAAAAATGTCTAGCCTATTTTATTACTTGCTCTGAAGAAATTAAAGTAAATCAACTAAATCAGTGCCACAGGAGAAAACGTTTAACGTTTTTTATTCTAAAAAACACGATTGTCTTAAACGTAATTACTGATTGCATAAATCAACTGTGCACGTAAATTTGGTGAACAGGGTTAGCATAATAAAGTGCGTAAATTCCGAGTTAGCCCGTACTGAAGTGTACTGTAATGTGACAGAGATTTAAATCGGGGAAGGTAAGGCGATGCATGGGTTTTATTGATTATACAGCAAATGTCAGTCTGCTGAGTTTGGAGTTGGTGACAGATTTTCAGTATACCGTTAAGTCAGTTTTATAAAGGCGAACACGAAGGAACTCTCCCTTCTGCTCCAATTGCGAAATCGTGCTCTTGTGGCCGGAAAGATTTAAATCAGCTAATCATAAACACTTTTCTCATTTCAGACCATAACCTAGGAGGCCCAAGACAGCCCAGTGGAAGCGCTTATTAACATGGCTGCAAAAATTAACCCGAACGTGCTGTACGTCCAGGAACCTCTGGAATCACTGTCCTTGCAGGGTTCAGATCGTTTAGCTCAAGTCGAAACAGGTGAAGAGTCATCCGACAGCGATGGAGAGCAAGAGGGAGCATCTCACAAGCTCATCAGGAAAGTCTCCACCTCGGGACAGATCCGCGCTAAAGTAAGGTCAACCAACACTGTAAGGGTGTGTCCGGGCATTGGTAACTTATGGATTTTTACAGTAATGTAACATTCAGACAAGATGGAGTGTACTATATTTATCTATCTGTTTATTCATGCTTATCCACTGGGATTGAGCATTTATTCAGTGTATAGCGGGACTAACTAGTTTAATTGCATCAGAGGGAAATATGATTACCAGGTTTCGTACTATGACAGTTAAGTCACAAAGTACTGTTTTGCATCACATTTATTAATCTATGAACATTATAATTGCTACACAACCCCTTTTGCTCTGTGTTTACATTGGTGTATTTAGTATACCCTTTGGTTTCAAAGGAAAAAAAAAAACATTAATCATGAATTGCAACAAAAGCGAATGATTGAACTACTTATGAGTTACGTGGTCTATCAGCTGATGTTAGTCTTTCTTCTGTGAGCATTTGAACAAGTCCAGTGTCGTTGGCCGTGACTTATGGGAAACGTGTACATTTTTAAGTTGGCTGGCTGTTCATGTGTTTCTATCATAGCAATTCTCTCTCCTGCACCACATCCTAATCCAAGTTGCAGTAAATTCAAGCCATTCACCTCTTTAGACGAATTCCACTTATCATATTTGAAATTTCCAGTGTGAATTCAGGAATATCCCTTCTGCAAGTAAGGAGACACACGGTATGTCTTTGATCTCCAGTGGCAGACGCCAACCATCACTTTCCATTTATACTTTTGTTTCACCCTTGAAACCATTTGTTCAATTTCAAGCCAGTTATCCTTGCCAGGGTTGTGGGTGGCCTGGAGCCGATCCCAGTCAGCACAGAGCTAAGGCAGGACACTTCCCCAAGAGGAAACCCGCCCAATAACTAGGGGTCAGTTACACTATCTATTCCACCTGAATTGATAAATCTTTGGATGACGCAAAGATATTGGAGCACCCAGAGGAAACACATACACAAAGATAACACGCAAACTCCATGCACGCACACACACACACACACACACACACACACACACACACACATAATACACGTACACATTGACACACAGTGCCAAGAGCTGGACGTGTGCCCTGGAGGGGTGAGGTTGTGGGACTGTCTGGGAGTCACTGAGGCATCCTCACCAGAACCCCCATTCTCAAACATTTATGACCCCTGAGTATATTCAAACATTGCTTATGCAATGATGTTCAAACCTGCACAACCACAGCCTAATCAGAGTTGCCACACAAGAGGTTTAACCCACTGAGCTGAAGACCCAGGTCCATCATATGGGAAATTAACCAGATTTGTGAGAGTGGAACTTGCGAGTGGTAACATGTCCCCTCAGTGAATGCTTTAATGTCCGTCGTGACCTTATCCTTAAACGGTAGACTATCAGTGTGCACCATCTCTCACTGGCATTGTCATCCGTGAGAGAAGTGAATCTACTTCAGCCCACAGCATTTCGGTTACTGTTAATGTGCACCATTGCCTGTTTGTGTCAGCACTACATACCCTATACCTTTATTCCAGTTAAGAACAGTACTCTGCACACCTTACACCTATATTCCAGTTGAGCACAATATGTCTTGTCCCTCAGCACTTTTCATTCACATGAACCTGGCCTGTCCTTATTTAACAAATTAACCATTTGATCTGGTTTTATAAAGATAAAGTGTTCGGGTTGTACGTCAGAAATCATACTGCATTTAAATAGTGCCACAATGTGATTCACACAGTTAAGCTGCAGCTCGACATACAAGAGTATATAAGTAATAAGTAATCCTAGTCTATAAAACACATTGCAGGCTAATAAATAATAATAATGAATACCTGGCTGTTGGGTCATGCAATTGAAACTGTATTGAAAAGTGATTGAAAGGAAGTAATTTGAAGGTCTTGATAATAGTCTGAAATATTCCTTACGTAAAAATATTTATAATAAAATATGAACCTTAATAACTATAAAATTAACTATATAGTGTATTTTGCTTTTAAGGGCTAATCAATAAATTTCACATTAACAAAAATTGAGATTTTTTTTTTGTTACACATTTTTTGTCTGCATTTCGTTTTGTACCAGTTCTTTGGGTGATGTTTGTTCACGAAACAGGATGTGAGGAGCTAATCACTTTCAGAAGAGATGTATGCCATCACATTTAATTTATATACTCTCAGTACTGTAAAGGCATAGTCCTAAATTAGATTTTGAATTGCTTGGTAGGAAACTTGATCCAGTCCTTAGTTATTAGGGAGTTTATTTCACATTCCTCAAAATGTCATACTGAATTGATATTATAAAAAAAAAACTTTCTGAAAATAGTAATTAATGGGCATCAGTGAATGGATCTGTATTAATATGCTGCAAAGAATTAAATGAGGTTTGAGATTCCAGGATGCAAGTGTAATTCTAAAAATGTTAAAACACTGATTTCATTTAAATTAGTTACTTTACAGTATATTACCATAAAGAACTTGATTAACAATTAACTTCACTGACTGTGTTATGCATAATGTTACTGATGGAAGCTAACAGATTTTCCTGTGGGTATTGTATTTCCAAAGATGTGTGTTACACAATATGAAGGAAGTCTTAGTGGTTCCAAGAAATTGTATGGAAAGCTCTTTATCTGAGGAGTTCATATTCAAAAATAGTTCAAAGTTCAAAAATATTACACAATATGCATATGCATGTATTTAAATAAAACCTTCGAAAAGTATTGAATATTAATTATTATTTATTAAATAAAGTCAGAATCCAGACAGTGTACTTAAATGTTTGACTAGAAGTGGACATCAAAAATGGGTGTTTTTTCAGGTAGAAAGCTGTAGTGTTGAAGGGAGCTATACTGTTTATCTGTATCTGTTATGATTTCAGTCTTTCTAGGTGATTTAATTTATTTATATCAGAGTATGCTTTTTAAAATTAGATGTGATTTAATTAGTTTTTGTGCAATCGCTTTTGATAACATTTTCAAGGATCAGGTTTATATACACACACACACACACACACACACACACACACACACACACACATATATATATATATATATATATATAAACAATAGAAATATAAAA
>JABJVR010039347.1:0-32251 GCA_025773905.1 Chitala chitala
AAATATGGAGTGCACACGCGCACGCACTCACACACACACACACACACACACACACACACACACACACACACACACACACACATACACACACAGAGGGAAAGAAAAAATATAGAGTGGTGAGTTTTGGTTGGTGGTTCTCTGGTACAACACAGTAGTGATACATGTATAAACTAGGTTTGATTCCTGGCCAGTGGGGCTTTTCCTCCAGATATGGTTAAACAACCTTGTTGTCTTGTTAGTGCCTTTGACCTGGAAAAAGGCTAGCCAGTGAGCCTTGCAGAAATCCAGCAGACTCAGATTGGACTCCCTAAGGAGGTCTGGTACTCAACTCAACCTCTTCTGGAAGCTCCTGCAGGCAAGATGGAGCCAAACATTGTGCTTTGCCCCCCCACCAACCCAAAGCTTTAAGGAGGATGTAGAAGCCCTGGCAACTCAGCATCTCCATATGCTTCTGCCTTGGTTTCCACACTGAAAAGGTCTGTCATTCCAATTCTCAGGCATGGGGCACATGCCCCTATCGTTCTGGGATGCATTCTGCCAAAACTATAATGGTAAATAACAGTATTTTATGTGAACACGTGTACCATCATGTAAGCTTTCTATCATACAAATCTACATATGTTTAAACAGTCAGTACCACATTCATCCCCTTCGATGTTTTTTTCTTGTTTGTGAGCTTTTTCATTTGTGATTGCAGTTTTTAAAATTTACTTCAGTTGCAACAGCCATAATACACCTTTCCCTCTATTTATGTTACTAATTTGTTGCTTAAAACTGTGTGCTAATCAGAAAACATTATGTATATCAAAACACTTTTTCCATTATTCTAAATGGGAAAAATAACAATAGATTTCTAAAGAATATGGAGGAATACAATCAATAAGGGCAAAATTTAATAATCGGGAGATAACTAATTCTGCTTTCAAAAAAGCGAACCCGTTTTCAGTTGCGAAAATTCAGTTCAGTTGAGTTCTGAATCAAGTGAAGCCAATTCAGTGGATAGCTGACCCTGCCTACTGGCTTGTGAAAAACTGAGGTTCCAAGAGAAGGATATATAAATGGAATATATTTTTTAAAACAAATGGAGAGATTTTTTTGAAGAAGACATATGGTTCAGTGTCTGATACAGAGTCAACGACCCCCTCTTGCTCCCAGATTTCCCTCTGTGATAAACCTCATTATCATTGATCCACTTTAATGAACCCATAAACATCGGCAGCAGTTTGACGGATCCCAAATGAAATAAGAGGATACTGGAGGCCTTCCTGAACCAGACTCTGATCAGACGCATCGATTGGCAGGACCGCAGGACCCCCCCCCCCCACACACACACACACACACACACACCACCACCACCTCAAAAGCAAACACCCCCAGACTGATTGGTGAAGAAAGGAAAAAAACAGATACTTTGAACCGAGATGTGAAACGAAAGAATGTAGGTGCTCAAGGATGTAGGTGCTCAAGGATGTAGGTGCTCAAGGATGAACGTGTTGTTATTTAGCCTTTAGACAGAAGTGGCCTGCGGCATGCAGCTGTGGGTGGGGTGGGGGGTGTTAGAGGTAAATGTATGGGACTCTGCAGTAACTATACCACACACACACACACACACACACACATATATATATATATATATATATACACACGCAATACCAATTACGGTACAAACTCATTCCATTTTCCAGCCCAGATTAAAACGTCAAGGTCTTTTGGTCAGACTGCCTTCATAACTGAAGTTGTATTAACAGCTATCCTCCCACTAAGAGCTCTTGTCTCAATGGTGATGCCTGAAACGAATACATGCGCACATGCATACACACACGCACATGCACACAAACACACGCACGCACAACATTGCACACAGGGACTGAAGATGAGCATGTCGAGTAGTAATGTGCATGAAGGTGTAACCCTGAGGGATTCTGTAGTCCTCCTCATTGATAACCTACAGTGTTTATTTAACGCCCATCAGCACCTGGTGAGGATCCGGGTCTCACTGTAATGCTTAAAGGCTGAATTTAAGTGTTAAAAATCACGCAATGCAAAGGCCCGAAGCCACACCAAACTTCACATTTAATGCTGCTCTGATGCAACAGCTCTGCAAAAAATAACATAAGGGTCAAAAAAAAGAAAACAGGGAAAGAGGTTGTGTTTAAAGTTCACATATTGGTCATAGAGGCCTTGGTATCTACACAACGTCTAAATGGAAAACCTTTGAAAACGCCTTATGATTCATTGCTATTATTTATAATAAACACCTTATATTTCCTGTGGTGGGTTGGCGCCCCGCCCTGGGTGTCCCCTGCCCTGCACTCTATGTATTCTGGGATGGGCTCCAGGCTTCTCCATGACCCTTAACAGGATGAAGCGGTATGACTGACTGACTGACTTTATATTTCCGGTGTTATCGATCCTATTGTCCTGTATTTGTCCTGCATTAAGATTAAAGATATGGAGATCTAACACCAATTTTCTCATCTTTAGGAGATACAGTATCTTGGTATGGTGCACTTAGCCAAGGACTTAATCTGTCATTTTTCTTTAAAAATAACACAATGGTGCATTAGATGGTTATATTGTAAAAAAAAAAAATCTGATAAATTCAAACAGGCAAAACACTCAGCATTTTATTACAGTTACCTTCAGCAACAGGCCTCTTGCCATATATTTTTCTGCAAAGTGCTTTGAACTGAGCAGAATAATTACACGGTAAAAACAGGTGCAATAAGCAATAGCACCATTCTAAGTGTGTGTTTCACACAAGGGCCAGCGATGATCAGTGATGGTCACCTCTGGCACACTGACGCACACTGAGGGCCGCAGGTTCTCTGAGAGCACAGTTGGCTTTTACAAAGACAGGGCAGAGAGTTGGCTGGTTTGCTTTTCCCAATGGGATATTAATGATTAAGTGATGATAAGTCATCGTTTCTCACGTGTTCTCATCCCTTGCAAACAGAAAGGTGTCATTGGAATAACCGCTCAAGAGCCTGCATCATTCCCACCTGTCACATGACAGGTACCTAACGGTTTTGTTTATCCTCACATAAAACCCTCACCCTTTTAGCTGGTGCTAACCCGAATCCCTTCCTCATCTCTTCCAGTGACTACCATGTACAGTGAGAGCTCTTTTTCCCTCATTACAGCAAAAACTCAACGCCAAGAAAGACGCTCGCAGACACACCTAGACAACGGGCAGGGGATTCAGCTCTGATGCCCTTTATTCTGTTTTCCCCAGTTTCCATTATTTGCACATCGTTAGTATATACATTTATAAATTACTCAAATTAGGCTGCTCACACGTCTACACTCTTGATTATGTTTTGCGGAGAGGGGAAGAAAAGACATAAAAATGGAAAATAATGATGTAGAGTTAAATTAGATCGAAATGATTCAACTACACTTAACAGATGCTGCTATGTGAAATACGTAGACTGCTGCCAGGATGCAAATATTCAGTTGCTTATCTGTGTATGTAATCCATTTGCAAACCTGAGAATTTAATCATTACAACTAATGAACCGGTATTACAAATGGTTAATGCAATAATAGAAAATGCTTCTGTTTAAGAATGTTGAGACATACTGAGATTATTTGACATAAAAAAGGGAAAGATTTAAGGGGACTTTAAAAGTCTATGTTCAAGAGTAGTTATGTCACATTCTTTTTTCCCCTCCATTAAGGGCATGTATGAGTGTTCTGGTACATCTGGTCGTGTGAAAACTTATCCCCATTACTTCAATGCAAGCACTAAGGTCATAATCACTGCCTGACTTATTACCCTTAAATCTACATTCTCTGAACCAAGGGCAGGAGGAGTGAAAGCAGTGACATACACTTCAACACTGTCACCCAAGCCAATAAAATTACATCCTATATTTTTCTGCAGTGCTTTAAACCGTATAAATCTATAATACTGCATCGCAATAAATAAGTGTGAATTCTATGAACGAAGAGTCTGCATTTGTCCATGAGGCGATACCTGGGATGCAATGCTTTAACCCCTTGCCATCCATCCATCCATCCATTATCTTAACCGCTTATTCCTGGTGAGGGTCACGGGGAAGCCTGGAGCCCATCCCAGAGCACAAAGGGCGCAGGGCAGGGGACACCCAGGGCAGGGCGCCAACCCACCACAGGGCTAACCCCTTGCCTCTTTTCAATAACACATGCTGCCTTTATGTTGGAAAATATTGGCTGAACCGTGCTGTAACCTATTTGTTTTATGATCATTTTTGTCCGTAATTCAGATGTGATGGTTAGTGGTAAATAACTAGGATGCACCCTAAAACCTTGCAGAGAAGTACGATATTGTCACTGTTGACAGCGTAGCTTATTGACTGTAGATTTAACTCTCTCACTAACTGCTTATCCTGGACGGGGCTGCAGTGGGCTTGGAGCCTGTCCCAGGCAGAACTGGGCAAGAGGAGGAGTACAGCCTGGACGGGACATCATTCCATGGTGCATACACACAAAGGGCAGTTTAGGTCCCAAATCCACATAATCTGCAGGTTTTTGGAGTGTGGGCGCAAACTAGAGCGTCTGGAGAAAATGTACATGCACAGAGAGAACACGCAAACACCACACACACACACACACACACACACACACACACACACACACACACACACACAGTGCTGAGAGCCAGATTCAAGCCCCTGGACACAAAGGTGGGATGAGACAGCGCTGCCCCCTGACCCACCGGAGCAGCCCGCCATGGATTTGAAAGCCTTGTTTGTAACAGTCAGTAGTAGTCTGACATTTACATTGATGTCAAAGTAAATATTACTCACTATGTCGTGATGATACTGGAATAGAACTTTGAAAGTCTGAACAGAAAGTTATACATTACTCTGAACAAGTACCAGCAATTTATCTGTGTGCTTTCTGTGATATACCATGGAATTTCTAGTTGTTGACTTTATGTCTGAGCATTTCATTCATTTTTGTGATTATCTTTCATGTGAAGAACACAATGTAGTGAATCGTGTTCAATAACAGCAGACAAAAACATACATATATGTGTTTGTGTTAGTGTGTGTGTGTGTGTGTGTGTGTGTGTGTGTACGTGTGTATGTGTGGGTTTGTATTAGTATGTGTGTGTGTGTGTGTGTGTGTGTTTGTGTTAGTATGTGTGTGTGTGTGTTTGTGTGTGCGTGTAAACTGTCATGGCCCTGCCTTGGTGAAACCAAGTCAAATTTTTTTTTCTTTTTGCCCCAATCATCATCTGTGGTCATGTCTTAGACTCACTGCAGTGCTTCAAAAATCTGTAGTGTGTGGAACCTTTATTAAAGAGACATATTAGACAAAGTAACTGTGTGAAAAGAGACTCCCCTATGGTCTCTCTGATTTGGCCTTCACTGCACTCATTTCAATATGCAAATATGTTAATTGCCGAGTGCAGCGGTGAAGGTGATTTTTTTTGACCTTGTTCAGCCTACGAGTCCAAGACTTTGTGGACCGAAGAAACAGCAAGTGTAGCACCAAAGGCAAGAACTGTTTTTAATTTTTTTTATTCTATATCTATAAACTATTGCTTAATCCTGGCTGGGGATTCTTAATCCAGCATGAAATGGACTTTAGCCTAAACGGTTAGAACATTACATGGTATATCACAGTGTTTCCAGCTTTGGCGTTTTCATTCCTCTTAAAAGATTTATTCAAAGGCTCTCATATGCACAGTACCCATCTTGCTCCGCCCCCTTTGTTAAGCTCATTTCAGTATCACATGAGAGCCATCTTGTGCAAAAATACTATATTTTATCAGACTTAAACGCTGTTGTAAAAATGCATTCTTTATCTGAGATGGACCTTTCTCTTTGGGTTTTCTTTTCTTGATCTATAAATTTAGAGCCATATTCACGGCTGCATTGGAGCTGCCTTTCCATTTTCACTAAGTGAATGCTGACAATTGCTCAATAGGATTGGATGTTATGGTTTAATACAAGAGTGGGCGACAGCAGCTTCATTCACACTGTGGGTGACTTATTGTTAGTTCAAGACCTTTTTTTAAATGTTATCCCATATGCTTAGAGCTTGTTTAAAGCATTGATTACGTTTGTCGGCACTTATCTTTAATGCTATTTCGAGGTACAAAAAGGCAATTTCATGAAGTAAAAATCCATCCTCCTATTTTCACAATCTTTCCATGGCAGACAACATAGAACACATTTGCAGGTAGACATTAACGAATAATACTGATGACCCTGGACAAACATGTTCAAAAGTCAACATACCACATTAAGGATGTCGAATAATGTGACTCACTTTGAGGACTGTAGAGAATGCAGGAAATATGAGGAAGCTCACCTGTCATGCACAAAACAGTATTGATCAATTAAGTAACACCAAATTCTGAAGGCAGTTTTAATGCTGTGCACAACTGCCTTCTCATCAGTATGTGTGAAGCAACAAAGTCAGTCAGTCAGTCATGTATACTGCTTCATCCTGTTAAGGGTCGAGGGGAAGCCTGGAGCCCATCCCAGAACACATAGGGTGCAGGGCAGGGGACAAAGTAATAATTTTTATTATTATTATTGCTCACTTTGTTGCTTCACTGTGGTGGGTTGGCACCCCGCCCTGGGTGTCCCCTGCCCTGCGCCCTATGTGTATTATTATGACAGTAGTAGTAGTGAAGTAGACATAGCATATCATTAATGATGAAAATGTTTTATCTTTAATTTTCATTTTCATCACAGAGGGCTCCGCTGCTGATCACTATTATTTTCTTCTTTAAGAAATAATACAATTTAAAGACTGTAGTAATGAGTGCCCATTCACTGATACTGAAACATTCTTCAGTGTTCTTGATTAAAAAGAATTACTGACTGGCTGAAATTCTTTAAGCACCTCCCATTTTTCAGCTAACAGTTTATCACACCCTCTTTGTTGCGCTGGTGTCATGCAGTAAACAAACAGAACTCACTGGCCCACCATGAGTGTACTGGCTCCACACAATATCACCAATTTTAATACATTTCAAAATGTTCAGCTCTGTGTTTGTCAACCTCTCTTTTCCTTTGTCGGTCCTGTTCTACTTTTATTCTTTTGTAAATGCATTTTTTTTTTCTGTCTTATATAAACAGCTTTCAAACAGATGATGAAGTGCACATGGAAAGGCATACAATTCTGCCTGAGACTGACTGCTTTATTCTTTTTTTGTTCAAGCAACAAACAAAACACTGTAAGTGGTGGGTGAATGTGAATGAAGCTAACTGCACACTACAGCCAGCTGGACCAAGGACTAACGTACCTTGTTTGTTATTATTATTTTTTACGTCAGATTTATCCCAATTAGCATAGAGGACTTACCTTTTACTCTTTTGTCTTCTTCATGCAGCTGAGTATCAGTTTAACCACCATGACCCATGGTACAAGGGCACTCTAGGGACTTGAGTCTTTGAACGTCAAGTCCAGTTCCCCAGCCACAGTGCTACACTCCCTACTGTCTAGTTAAAGCCAAAGGCAGAGGTGCTTTGAAGTACGGTTTTCTTTTACAAACACAGGAGACAAGGGAGACTGAGGGTCACACACATACCTCCCTCTGGAAGGAACTGTTCAGAGCGGTATTTCAGGCTTACAGAAGCACACTCGTGTTAGCGGAAGAGAGGAGTATCTCTGATAAATCAGCGGAAACCCACAGCTACTGCACAGCAGGTTCTACCTAGAATTTTCTCAGTATTGCAGACCGCGGGAAGTTTAAGCCTGTGGTATGAAAACTTTTGTATACTTTTCTGATTTTCTGAATTGCTAGAAAAAAGTAGGTCACCTTTTAGTTATTAAAAAAAGAGGTTTGTGACAATAAGGAGTCTACAGTGTGACCTCAAGTCTGGTGAAGCAGGAACTAGGGAAGTTAGCAGGACCGTTCTGGCTCTGTCAGGAGTTCTCTGGTCGTTGGAGCGTTACCATGCCTGATACATAGCAGAAAGAAGATCTGACAGGGCCTGGAGCTCTGCAGTATTCTGTCCTTCCAGCTCATATGGGTGATTTCACAGTTCTGCTCAAGGACAGGGATGGCCCAAAGGCGCTCAGGGCCAGCTCAAAAACATCTCTGCCACAGAAAAACTGTGAAGAATGTATTACTTTGAACCAATGTGAAGTGATACCTATGGGAAATTACATATGAAATTTACACTTCTCTAATATTTACAGTTTTAACCTATCTATCTACCTATTACCTAACCTTACCTATGGACTTAATGAAAACTCAACATTACAGGCACTACCACTGTTGTCTATGTCTAAATGACATCCAGTTGATAGCTGAGGGTTTTATGCAAGAAGACTGCAGCTGAGCCAGAGGACTTTAAGCTCAAAGATCCAACATTACAGTCCCTGCCAGGGATTTCATGAGCACAGCTCTGGAATGCAAAGCCTTCACCTCTATGCTACCTTGTATGTTCCCATGTTCCATGTTTTGTCTTCACATTGTGGAGATTTTTTTTTTATATTGTCTCCCCAACTTCTTCTGTCTATCTCTATCTCTGTCCTGCAGGTTCCTAAGCCCATGTGGAGGCTTTGGCTTGAGAACCGGAGTGATGATATCTGGCACCATGGTAACTGTGCCACACTGCTGAGCTATTGTCACTGACCCCCTTCCTTTCAGCAGCATCACATCCACAGAGAAGAAAACAGAAGAGGCCCAGGATTCTATTGGAATATTTATTTTAACAACTCAGACAGCAGGACTAGCCCCAGGAAACATATTGCAAGGTTTTACCTGAGCAGCAGTGTGGATAAGCACAAAGGGTTTCACAGATACAGAAAAAATCCAATCTACTCTGTGGGAAATCATTGTACATAACCTCCCATGAACTCACAAAAGTTTTCGGCGCTTTGCAGTAAAGAGTGGCAGTGGGGAGTGTGGATTTTGAATTATGGGTATTGTAATATGTTAGCTACAGAAATGAGTTACGCCTCATATGAGATGTGCGTCTCCGAGCTTTTTAAGTTGCCCTGCAAAATAACGTCTGCTAAGCAAAAAGCTGATGGCAAAAATGGATGGTACAAGTCACCCTGTCTTCAGAGTACATAACATTAATGCACCATTTTTAATGGAAACTGAGTCTTATCCTGTTTTCAACTTTGTTTTACCTCAAGCTTAGTTGGTTGTCAGAAAGCATCACTCAACAGAATTTAACTCCTCTGTCCCCACAAAATACTCTTTCAGACAGACAGACAGACAGACACACACACACACACACACACTTCTCTATTTTTAATCTCCAGGAGGTGTAAGATGTTTTTATTGCTCCAGTACTAACCATACTAACCTTCTTTCTATGCACACTTCTGTTTTCCCATCACATTTTTGGTTGCATGTTCTGTCCCTTCTCCCTGCACTTTGTTACTTTGTCTTCCATCCATCTCTCCTTTTTCCTCTACGCTTGGTTCCCACTCTGTCTATCAGTCTATGTCTTTCTGTCTCTCTCTGTTCCTTAGCTTTCCGTATTCTGTTGCCTGCCGTTCCCTTTTCTGCTCCGTAGCTTTGAAACACCCCCCCCCCTACATTAGCTAATGTAACACCAACAGATCCAACTTTACTCCTGATATTGCCACACAGGTCTTATGATAATTTATCCAGACCAATCTAACTCATCGGCATCCTTCCCAACCATCAGGCATTGACAAATGTCAGAGCTAATCTGCCACCTTTCAATCCAAAATATCGCCCCTTTCTTCTAAAATTACTGTCAGTCTCTCCGTCTCAGCCCTGAAAGAAGATATAGGCACAGAGCATGCTGCCTTCATGTTTTCTGGTGGCTGCCCAGACTCTGATGAAATCAGACCATTAACCTCTTCTGATTATACTCTCTGCCACTCATCTATTTATCTTTTTAAAAATAAAGCATTCATAGCTTGTCTGACTGCACTTAAACAGATGTATCATTATGGGAATGCTGACGTTACTTATTTGTATAAAGAAAATATTTAAATGGCAAAATTACACCTTTGAAAACCTATATTGTGCACTACAGCATGCAATATCTGCTACATTATTCCATAATTTCACTGGCCTGCCTGAAATATTGCTTCTTCTCTTAATTTCCCCTACTTTACATCAGCAGACACTGTATTTAAATTGATGGGACAGGTAACCTAGTTAATATCCAAGTAATATCAGTTTAGGATGAGGTCAAATGAAGCGTATGAGTACTTTGACTTAGTCAGTGAGTACTGGCGAAACTCAGTATGCAGTGAATCCAAGTCTATAGGCTCTAAAGACATTTGATGAAATGTAACCCTCTATGGCAGCGGTGTGTGCATTTTACATTTATGACCAGCACAGTAAAGAATGACAATAAGGTGGCTTTTCCCGGTTACTTAACAAGATACAGGAATGCAACACAAAAAATATTTTCTTAAACAATAACGATGATGACAGCCGAAAGCTGACTCCAGCGCAGAACAGCAGCTGAGTTCACGGGTCACGATCGCATATTAACGGCCGCATCCATTCCTTTGAGGCTGTTACGTACGTCGCGCTGCTTCAGCAAATATCAGCCTATATAAACAGCCGACAAGTACAAATCTGCTACCCTGGATATGGCCATTTGCTTGGCTAATAACGAAAAACGTCATACACAATATCTGATGATGAAATTTCCTTTGTATGTTTGCTGGTCGATAGTAATGTGTATTAATAGAGATGAACAATCGTTCCTCATCGGCTCCCAAAGTCACATGCCAGGGCAAGCAGAACGCTGACCGCTCTCCTTCACTCTCCAAAGCGTACCTTTCTCATGCCAAAATATGGCATTGTGATGCCTCTCTTTTGTCACTTTATTTCCTTCTCATGGAGACTGTGAGCTCAGCCCACATGGGTATGTCGGATGGGGGGGGGGGGGGGTGGGTGAGAAGGTCGCAGGGTGGAAAAGGTTAAAGGATTGGTAAGAAACTAAATCAAACCCCAAATGCCGTCACATTATATGATCTTTCCTTACATGCTACTTTCTATGTGCTAAATATAACAAAGCAGTTTTTATGTTTCGTCTGTGGTGTTATGTGAACATCACAGAGGAGAGCAAAACCAGTCCAGCATGTCTGCACTTTGAACAAGATGTTATTTAAAACTAAATATATTCATAATTTAATTGTGTAAAAAGCCCGAAGGCAGGGGCAGCAGCTAGCAAAGTAAACATTTTAAACGACCAGAATGTCAAGGACAGCGTCTCTGGGGTGATCTGGATCCATGTATCTTCACACACCTTTACACTTCCCAGTCAGCTTCTAACCCCATTTAATTACACTGAATTTTAAAACGTCCGTAGGGTCCCCTCAATGAAGGGCAAAGATTTCATGGTAACCGATAAGAAATGAAGACGTCACAGACACGCAAGCCCCAAAGATAAAGCACAATTTGTGACATAATTACCAGTTTAAAACAAATTCATTAGTTACCAATCGTCTGGCCTGTCAGGTGATACAACACCTACTACTGCTTAGTAAACGTGGAGATATTTTAAACTACTGAAGTGGGGGCTAGAATGAGAAACAGATGAATACATCTAAATGCAATCCATGTCCTCCATTCACATGTTCTGGCCCTCGTAGCTTCAGTAATGAAATTGCTGATTGGCAGATTAGCTGCAGCTCCTGGAGTGACTAAATAAAGAAACATTCTTATCAGAGCCTCTCGCCAGACAAACACCAACAAAGGATGCCACTGAGATGAATCTGTATATGAACAACATTGCACCGGCTCCTTCTTTTGCAGCACAGGTGGGAAAATCGTGAGCCAACTTTTGTAGATAATTCACCTATCGCTCGCTGCGTGTTTATCGCCTGACTCTAACTCCTTACATTCATGGGAAAGATGCACATTCATCCACAGAGCACATCCTGAGAAGCACAGGTGTCCAAACGCTCACCAAGATCTTCAGACCCCCACGGCTTGGATCGTGTCCTACTTTCCCACGTTTCTACAATATTTGTAAATAGATCATGGATCGCTTTAACATCCCCCCCCCACCCTTCTCCAGTTCCACTTTTGGACATCTCTGCTGTGCACAGTTAGCAAGAAGCAATATGTGGCAGGAAGTGATCAAAGGTGTTCCATACTGCTGGACTGTATGCACCTATGGGAGTTCCAGTGAACCTGTAATAACTTTATTATAATGCTGTCACTGGTGTTAGTGGCCCTGAGTTATACTGTCATAATTTGGGTGCACAGGTCTGGAAACAGTCTGATGCACAATCAAAGAACAGGTCAGCTTTCAAAGTGATTTTCTTTGAATTTTGCTTAATGCATGCCTATTCTTGAAAACATATAATTTAGACAGCCTGACGAGGTACATTATTAAATGACGTTGGTGAGGTACAGCAAGCACAAATTCAGCAATGACACGAAATTGAAATTGACATGAAATACAGTGGGCAGGGTCTCTTTCGTGTATTTCTGTTTTAAGTGTGAATGGAATGGAAAAAGAAAAATCTGAATCTGAGTGAATGAAATACATGAAATTGAACTCAACTACATGATAAGCAAGGTTTTCACAATCAACTGTTTATATTGGGCTGAAGGTAACTAACAAAGGGTAAAGGTTACTACAGGGAAGCCTAACTGAGCTGGGTAAGGCAGAGTGTTTAATTGGTTGCCATTCAGATCCATTTCCCAGACTTAATTGCTACTTTTGGATTGGATTCATCTGAGGTAATTATACCACTGCATCTCCCAAAACAACTGAGAAATAGATACTCCACAAACACAAGTAAAAATGGTTTCTAATTTCAAAACGTCATACATAAAAAACAAAATAATGCAAGAGGACAAAAATATGTATAAATATAAAAAAAACATGAATAAATAAATAATAAATAGAAATAAATAAATAGAAACCAGGAGTTGAACAGCCCTAGGGTACAGCCCTTCATCTGAGGGTTATTAGCAGCAGTGCATTGATGGGTTAAAAGAATTGTGGTATCAGTAAAAATGGACACTTCTATCAAACGCCACCACTAAAAGAAGAAGCTGAACAGGTATTTTCTTAAATGCTTAACGGCAGGGCTTCAGTCTGGAAAGAATGTAGGAATTGGACTACCGGCATCATTGTGAGAAGTACTTCAGAGATTATTAGGAGACACCTTAATGGGATGAGCCAAGTAACAGACGCGGTTTAGCCCTTGACATGCTCGTTCTGCATGACGTCTGCTTTCAGAGCCCGCTACGCGCCTGCTCTTCTGTTTGGGAAATAAAAAAATAAATAAGCAGATTCCTCCAGGCGCCCGGCATAAAAAAGAAGAAGAAACAAAAACAATATTAAACTCAGCAGAGAAAGGGGCGCATCAGACAACAAGATGAGGTGTGATATTGCGCGGGGACTGTGAAAGTGCCACTTTTTTTCCCCCTCCTCGGCTTTTATTAAAGATGCCAGTCTCAGACTGATACGCGGTGTAAGACAATCCCGCCGTGCGCAGGCCTTCCCTCTACTATAATTTCTCTACACATCATTCTTCCCACATTACCTCGGGAGACGGGGGGAGAGATTCAGGTGGACTCTCTAGAGGGCTGGGGGGGGGGCTGATCTATTTCACTTCTTCTATTAATCTTGGTTATACGAAGGAGGCGGCGCGTTTTCTTATTGCTACATGAAAAATAAAATCAATTAGTTTAGGAAAATACTGTCTGGCTCTTGTCTCTCAGGAAAAAGGGCTTGTTCCTCATTAATTCCCACGAGTCTGTCTAGGCTTCAGATCCTTCCTTCGCCAACGCGTACATACACGAGCGAGCACCGCTAAGGGCCAGCAAGTTCGGAGCTGTACAAGGGCCCCTGTGCCATTCAGATCGTGTAGCCTGACAGCACGTTGGAGGACTAACATCTGACAACGAGGAATGTTTTAGCGTAGCGAAAACATTGAACGTAACTTTACACAGTACGGCGGCAGCAGAAACCATATATCCGTTCGAGCATCAGAAATTTTTATTGCACTACCTTGTAGGCATTTCAGTGCATTACAAAGCTTGGTACGAAACCAAATAACAAAAGATACTGATGCTCAAGAGGGTAAATTTATCTGTTACCCTCTATCAATACTTAAAAGTGCAGTACAACACTGCATATGTTGTAAAAGAAACCACACGTATACATGCAAGTGTAAATTACATAACATAATACTGCTGTATCGACATTATATACATTCTTCACACACTACGTAGGCTCTGGATCACCCACAGAGGTTTAAATTCAGGGAAACTTCCCACCGCTCGGCTGAGGTGATGAAGCCTCTTGGATGAGTGGTGAATCATCCTCAAGATTATTCTTAAGCCCAGTTGCTTTTAAGTTACTATTAATAGACAGGCTGCACACACTAGTTAAAGGCGTATTTATAAGGGAGTGTCTGCAGATTCTCACCTTAGGAGACGCTCTAGTTAGCATCTTTCAACAAAAAATACATGTCCAGCTCTACACAGAGCTGCTTCCAAAATCAACGCTAGCTTTAAGAAATGCAGGAATACAAAAAAAAAACTAATATAATTAGAACTTCAAATAAATAAATAAGGATGAATGAAAATTTAAATCCTGGAAGTAAAAACTGAATCACAAATTCATCTTTTAGACAGTTTTAAGTGGGAATAAAGAATATTTATGAAATGAGTGCCACAAAGTAACGATAACTCATATAACGATGATTAAGTACATTTCCTGCACTTAAAATGGCTATAGTAATTACAATCAAGGCAAAAATGGAAAAAAATAGGAAATTAGTTCAGGTGGACCTGTTTTTATCCTTCGTCAAGTTCATATTTCAAGTACAGTGCAGTTTAATGTTTCCTAATGTTATTGCAGCTGGAGATTATGTGAGCAATGTTAGCAGCAACAGTTTAAACCTGTGTTCATATTTATCTGAATCATTCTTCTAGTCTAAATATTAGACTGTGTGTATCTGTGTAACATTGTAAGTAATCATGCCAGCTACTCTGCACACACACACACACACACACACACACACACACACACACACACACACACACACACGGCCTGCATGCGTACACAGATGTATACGTGTCCACAGTATATGTATTAGTATTAGTGTTACTATGTTCACTTAACATAAATAAGTGGATTACTGGTTTTACGACTGTGAAATATTTCACCGAAGCACATATGAACCACTTCAGAATACCAGGTGTGAAACCAAAACATAATGTGGAATACTTGCAAACTAACAGAAAATGAAAAGCATACACAAAAGAAAATATATAAATAAATGAATAATACGAAAAGATTCAAAAATTGAGAATATGGTAAGGACAAAAAATTGTTTTGTTTATGCCACAGTTATCATGGACCAGAAGCTATGCCTTCATATTCACTGCCCTGGATTTACATACAATGAAAAAATGTCACGCAGTCATTTTAAGATGGTATTGATGTACAATTTAATCCACTGTGCAGAAACATTTATTGCATTTATAATGAAATATCTACAGTCACCAGCAAAGGAGATTAACATGACAGAGCGCTTTATTATTTACGTTGGACTAACAGCAATGACTCGTGCTGCTGAATTGACAAACGTTGGGAGGTTCTGTAGGATGCGAAATTTAATGTTGTTGGAAAACAGGACTCGCGTCGATGAACCTGGCGAGGAACATCAGGCAGCGTAATCTGCCCCTCCAGCTACAGATGATATAGTAAGACACCGTGTCGTTCTTGGGCCCGTTCCCTCTGCTTGCCGATGGGTGGGACACACAGCAGACACACGCTCCCACCCAACGGTGACGGCCAAGGCGCCTTACGGTCAATCGTCCGCACCCAGGTCGAGGGCAACTGGAGTGAATCCTGGTAAATATTAAAAATAAATAAATAAACAAAAGCCATTTATTTCAACCCGGCTGCTCAGTCTCTGTGATGGATGATGGTAATGTGCGTATTTGCATACCGACTCTGAGTTCCGCACGCATTTCAATTTCCACCGACGCACTGTTAGAACTAAATGCACACTCCGCTGCTCACGGACCAGCTGAGAGGCAGGTGCGAGTATGCACGCACACACATGCGTGCACACAAACGCACGCACACCCACACACATAAACACAAGCACCTTCATAGCTCCACTGGAAGTAAACTGCTGACACGTTAAAGTGATGACTAGCACAGGAAAGGCTGTGCAGTTTACACCCTGCACTGATACTTAACCCATGGATTCACAAGCCTGCTGAGCCAATCCAAGGTGGGCTGAACTAGACAGGCCTGACTTCTGAGGAGCACAACTCAGTGCATTACAGACTTAACCAATCAAGTCAGTTTTACAGACAAATAATAACCATGTCCATAATTCTGTATAAATTAAAATGAAATAACTGTCAGTAATAGAGGGAAAAACTGTAACTTGATGAAAATAGAGTAGACTTGGTTGGTGGGAATCATTAAAAACCAGGCGTAACACAGACATGTTTCATTGGTATTTGTGGATGTAAAATTGCATTTTCCTGGTACTCAAAATTAATTAAAATGATCATTATCAATCATGCTGAGGAACAAAAAATTATATTACTGACATTTGGTGTAAGAAGTCACATCTATTACATTGCGCCAACAGAGTTAATAGAGTTTTGTGTTATATTTTTTTATTTAAATTAATGGTGAAACAAAATAAATGTGATACGAAGATGATTAATTGAATACTAATATGTTATTCAGCACTGATTTTAGACATATCAGTAGGCATGGAGTTTGATTTCTGGATGTTACCAGTTCAAAAATGTTCCTTATCATAAAGACAGTGTGACAATCATCTTAAACATATTAAAACACCCACTGCAATCTGAGATAAAGTTTGTAATCTATATGAGTAATTCTGTGAAATACCAAATGAAATAAATATAAAATTTCTGTTCAACTTGATGCTATGGTGTGAAACTGAAATGGTTACCAGCACGCACAAACAAACTGTAAATGTCTGTCATATTGTGTCTTGTGTCGTATAACAATAATTTCATATTAATTTAAGATACAAAATGTCTAGCATCAAACTTGGGTTTACCGAATAAAGAGAACTTGACTAAATTGGTAAGTTGATTCAAATCAAAGAAATAAAATGTATATCTTATACTACAAAGTCGGGGGGGGGGGGAGCCCATATTGTAGTTTGGAATTTTCTGTGTTCGGGCGGAAGTCTTGAATATCTCCAGATGACTGGTGTATCTGGTCCTGTGCTTTGATCAAACATAAAAGTCAAGCAGAGGGACTTGTGGGACGCTGGTGCGAGCCGCATCTCGGAGCGGCCGTCAAGAGCAGTCAAAGGAATGGAGAGGTCGCGAGAGAAAGTCGATGTCGCGGCAATCAGCAGGGACACCTGCCAGTCACATAGAGTGGAAAATCTCATCGTCTCGCCGCGCCTCCCTCCCTTTCTCGAATTTTAAGCCAGTGTGCATATCAGGCTACATAAAGCATGATGAACCTGACAAATCGACTCCAATCATAAAAGACACGCAGACATTGAGCTGCTAATCAGAGCGATGTCTCACAGAGTGTGCTTTGTGATTCTCGGTGTGGGAGGCGTATGCGGTTGCCGACCGGGATGCGCGTTCCCCCTCCTGTCTCTGTCCGGTGCGCAGCTAACGCTGCAAGAACACAGTGCTGAGGTATAAACGCTTGTTTTACTGTCTGCTTAATGTAACTGTTCCCAGCCAGGTAATGACATCAATATGAGTCTGATGGAGCATATAAACCAGCATCCATGGAAAATCTGTACAAGAATATAATGTCTAACCTTAAGTAAACCAATACCAACTAGAAAAATAGTATTTTCATACATTGTATGTAATTTAAAATGGTTCATTAACTATCTGTGAATGTAACCTCAGTTAGTAACCCTGTCAACAGCAGTAACACTTTAATACATTATACAGAATTTTAGGTTAGGAATCAGCAAAAATCCTCTTTAATTTGAGGTAGCAAAATGTGTAACAGGCGTACATCATTAATCACTGTATAGCAAAAATGTGACAATGAGTGCAAAGGTCTACAGTGAACATGTATTGTTACCTTATTCTGAAATAAACAGCAACAGTAGCAGGTGTAAAGGGAAAAAAAAGCACACCATGTGGGAGCAGATGGAGGAAAGGTGAATGGCTGAAGGATGGCACAGGGAAAGAGGTAGGTGAGTCAGAGAAGTTAGTCTCCTGCTCCACGCTATTCCTGGTAGTATCATTAATAAATCATGGACAAAGAAGGCCCTCTCACACTATGAATTTTTCACCTTTTAAACATCATGTCTTTTGTGGACTTCAAATTCTACAGTTTCCATGGCAACTCAGGTCTTGCGGGCTCTGCATTATCATGCACCCAACCCCGTCACCCACGGGTCTCGTCAACTCCACGCAGCCGCTGCACCCGCTCTTAACAGGCATCTCTCTTGGCACCCCGAGGGCCAGACAGGACCCTGTGTCTTCAGCATCGCGATCATTAACACATCAAGACGACATGGCCCCACATCATTACCCAGAGCCCACCATATGGAAAAGAGGCTTATTGAATGTGTGGCCAGGCCCCTAGCACACAGGTTTGGTTTGATATGTAGGGCAGCAGGTTGTGGGGCAATTAAGGATATGTTACTTGAAGGTTGCTGGTTTGCGTCCCAGAAAAGCACTGCCTTGCCACCCTTTGGGAAGGTGGTTAGCCCTACTTGCTCCAGCAAAGCAGCCAGGTGTCATAAGTCCCTTTTGACAAACGCATCACATATAACCTGAAGCATCTCCTTTTTGATTTAAGTACACAGATTTTTTTTTTTAACTTAAAAAAAAAAAAAAAAAAAAAACAGAAAGGAGACCATAAATCGCTTCTTATTTGAAGCCACCATTTAATTACATTTAAAGCAAGCAAGTTATATGTCTGAGTACACAACTGAGATTTCCTCACATCTCATTGGAAAATAATGCCATATTGAGATTTCATCTAATTTTTTATGGTCTAGAAATTAACACGTTTTGCGTAGTTCCTCAGGCAGAAAAGGGCAATTAAATGCCTCCAAATCCCAGGTCACAATTCAGTGTGACAAAAAGTATCACAGCGTGTCTAGGGGTTGGGTCTCTTTGATATTTTCATTCCTTATTATATTTCATTTCAAAACTGACACTGCAGTAGGCACTGAACTAGAGTGTAATTTGGCAACATAACATTTCCACACTTCAGAACCAGGTTTTACATGTAGAGACAGGCAATACAATACATTATATTCTGAAGTAAGCAGCTCTAATCGCTGGTGGGGTTTTTTTGTCATAAAAAAGAGGTGAACATTGTGTTAATTGTTCTGGACACAACCTCAGCTGAACTTCTCATGTTTTTCCGCCAGACCTGAATTACAGGACGTGCTGCAGACAACACCCCTGCTTTTCAGCTATGGCAAGGCACTGTTGGTACTAAAGGGATGCCTCTCACCTGAGAAGAACAGAATTAATCTGCATCATTTTAAACTCCCAGAGCAGTTAACAAACAGTTACCATGGAAACAGCCAGCCTAGCATCACCAGTGTGCAACTTTGCAACTCAAAAAGACCCAGAAGTTAAGCCTAAAGGTAGGCTTAATCTTGTCATGTCAGAAGGCTGTGTAACTGACCCTGCAGAAGAGTACAATGGAGGACCTCAGAGATATTACCCTCTTCTGCTTGATCTTCAGTAGCTTTATTTGATAAGTCTATGGGATCTATCTCACCCTTTTAGCTGACCAGGCCCACCTTGTAATGACCTCATAGAGTTTCTATCACGTTAAAAACAGGAACTTTTTTTTAAAGCAGAAAAATAGCTGTTTATGACTAGAGTTTCCATTGTTGTCGAAGAGCAGCAGCACTGTGTCTGTGGAGCTTTGGCTGCATTTACATTTAGTTCTTTGTCTAACACATTTCTCTTAAAAAAACTTACAATTTCTACCCATTTATCCAGCAGGATATTTCACAGGTTAAGTGTCTTTCTCAGCAGGCTGCTTTGCAGGAACAGGCAATCTCCAGGTTATATGCCCATGACCTTAACCAGTACACTACCTGCTGCTCTGACAAATTAAAACCTTACTTCTGCAGAGACAACCTGTGGTGAAAATTGAACTCCAATCTTCTACAAGAGACTCTGCCTCCTTAACAACTTAACTGTTGCATTTCTCTTGTATGTTTCTGTATTATATCCAACAATTTCTCTAAAATTTTTGGGAAAAAAAAACCATTGACTTTTTGTTTTAATTAACATAGCCACTGGAGTTATACAGAATGAGCAGCATGTTAAATGATGCAAATATAGGACCTTGCTAAGCACTTTAACCATCATTCTTAAAGGTTTTTGTAAACCATGTTACTTGTTGCTATACTGATGCTCACTCCACAAAGCACAAGGCAGTAACCCCAGTATAACATATGTAAGAACATAACTGAACTTTATACAATCCTCAGTCCACTGCCTTCAAAAAGGCGTCCACTTTTCTAAGCCACGACTCCATCTTCTTCCATCCGTGGATGATAAGCAGACATACATGGGAGACATGGCTTAAGTAACAGACACTAGGTCCCTTATTGCCAAAACACAACAAGTGTTGTTAGAGCGATGAAGCCTGACCCAGCTAAAGGGCAGCTGTAATTTCCTGGCAATGATCCGTGTGGTTGTCTGTTCAACGAAATTGCTTCCGCCTTGGCCAGATGTTACAGTAGCCCTTTATTGCCATAGGGTAACCCTGTCAGTCGGAGTCCCACCAGAGCCCTCCTACCAATATTCTCCTTGTGAAAATGACCCCTCCGCATATGACTGGGACTAAACTGAATTACTGTGCAATTGCCTGCCAGAGACGAGAAACTGCTAACTACTGCCATTTTGACTCAGGCTGCAGGTAGCCTTGAACAGAAGGCCTTTCTTAGCATTTAGGTGAGAACACAAATAGGCATCATAAAGCATATGAAACTGCATACTTCAATTCTCCAACTGGGGCTGTTCCAGTCCCTGCAAAGGCAAACGTTCCCTACAAACGCTCCCCATTGGCCTGAAGTATGAGGCGGAGATGGTGGTTCACTTTGCTAATGCTGGTCTGGTCACGCTCCTGTGAATGGCGCTGTGCTTGTCACGGCCAGGGTTCAGACTGGTAAATCACTTTCTTCTGATCGGGAATCATTCTGCTTGCTTGGGGCACGAATTCACCCTCAGATAGCACCATTTCATGCAAATAAATGAGGCACAGAATGACTGCAGGCTCTGCTGTATCCCGCACTTGGATTAGAGAACAAGGCCAACTGAAATTCACTTCGATGGAAGAATGAGACATTCTCTCTCTCTCTCTCTCGCTTTCTTTCTGTGTGCTCATGTTCCTCTCTGACGCCCCCTTTTCCCAAAGCCTTTCTGCACCGCCTTTTTCTCCCCTTTATTTCCCCTTCACAGGAATGTTCCCCTCTCACACATTGTCCGGTATTTGTTGGCCAAAGAAAAGTCCTCTTTGTACTTACTGTCTCAATCACACGCTCTCCTACTCCCCTCTGTTTTTCTTTTTTTTTTGTTTCTGTCGCGCCGCACACGCAAATGAAGGGACTGGCCATCATTCTAATGCCAGCCCACTGACAATCAGGAAGAGGGTGACTGGCCAAGTGACCTGTGGCGGGGCAAAACAAGTGGCACAAAGTGGCAGATGTATCCGGTATACGCCGTGTGCTTTCCCCAACATGTGAACCACTTCTATGCCTGTTCCCAGAAGAAAATAACACACAGGCCAATATGACAAGAGATGAGAAGGCTTGCTTTATCAGTCCGGCTGCTAAGGAAGGCAGGCATTAATGGGGAGAAAGGGTCTGTGTTATTAGTACCATGAATTTAACAGATATCAATGGGGGTGAGACAGACAATGGAATTAGCACCATGAATTTAAGTGATACACTATCAGCAGGGCAGGACAGACCTTGGTGTAAGTTCCATAAATTTAGCATATATCAGTGGAGAATAGAGGACAATGTTATCAGCACCATGAACTTCTTTAATTAATGAGAAAGGAATAATGACTTAGAGAAACGAACTGGGTTTTAAAGTTAGGAAGACATATAGTATTGAAGTTAAAAGACATTACACACACCTGTTTTAGGGACTGAATTTTAGTGTCTTGTCGGTGTAGTGGCCACAACTCAGTATGATACTCAATTTTCAATAAAAGGATGTAAATGTGTTGCAAACACATTTTTAAGATATTTTCACTTAAAATATATGGTATAAACCAAATATCTCAACAGATGTTTAAAGCTTAAATTTTTACTAACTTATAATGTTGAATATTTTGCTGTCTCATAAGTATCTTCCACGGTATGACTAACTGCCGACACGCACTGTTACAGAGACAACCTCAGGTCCAATACAAACACAGCTAAATATGTCTAAGGTCTTGTCTTCTAAAAGCAAAGCTTATAGTTCACCGCACTGTTCGTTATATGTTGTACCCCCTTTATGAGTACACTGCCCCCTGCGTGTTTAGTCCCTGCGTCTGTTTCACCATGGTCCTGGAGAAATGCTATTTCGTATCACTGTATATGTGCATACATGGTATGGCAATAAAGTTCACTTGAATTTTAAACTTGTAAAAGACTCCTCCAACTTACAGTGTATCTAAAGATATAAGTTAGCAATATCCTGGTGGCTGTTAACAGGTGCTCTGGTGATTTAAAACAAAGGCTTGTAAGCACCTGAAATCTCACACCACTTGTTCTCCTAACCCCATCCTCAGCAGAACTGACATGACTAGACACCGACAGATTGGGTGTCTGAGGAGATCTGTCTTCTTCCGTCTCCTGCTTGCTGCCCAAACCCTCAACACCATGATGAGAAAGCTCAGTCTATATGGTAGATTTTTTTGGGGTGGAATTTAGTTAAAATGGGGCTTCAATTTACTGATGGGCTGTGACATCCAGTCCAGTGGGTAGCACATGGGCCTGGCACATGGGACACCAGGAACCGTCAAAGCCAGTTGAGCACCTCCTTCATAAGAGAAACATTAAATATGCAGAAACTCAACTTGATTGAGGCAGCTGGCTGTAAACATAAGCAAAACAGTGACTGCATTATTCCAGACAAAAGAACTCCTGATGTGCCCTTGTCCTCTCTTATTTCATGTGCACCACATCGCATCACACACCACATCGCCCAAACGTTTCCCCAAAGACGTGGATGTCGGCCAGGCTGTGGGGAGAGATGAGGTGTGAGCTCCAGGGCAGAGGAGCTGGCAGTGTCTGAAGCTGGCGCCGCCTTCACTTGGAAAGGGAAAAGAACAAAACCACCTAAAAATAAATTACAAGAGGAGCCACCACCAACCAGCCCTTCAACACACACACACACACACACACACGCACACACACACACAGGCACACACACAAACCACCAGATTTCTGATCCATTTGAGTTAATTGCCCCAGTCTTTCCCAACCGGGAGGCCTCAGATGGTCCTTGCCAGAGCGTCAGGACCTCGCCTCCTCTGTGGATGCTTATTAACGACGCTGCAGCCCTGCCGTGATCTTCACGTTAGCTATCGGTACGCCTGCTCACAGCTCAGCAGATTGAGAAGCCCGGGTTTTGGCAACTCCGATAGAACAAACTCATTAGTACAAAACCAAGGGGAGCTTTGGCACTAGTAAATCCCATATACGGATGTAGTCTCATATTCTATTTATTGTATTCACTGCTTGGATTAAATGTTGAGCTAGCCTACATTTTTACCTCCCAAGCTGGAAGTCAGAACACGACTGAGTAATGAAAAGAGTGGGCTAACTAGACCATACTGTAAGTGCATTGTACTTGCCAGAACATAATATACTTTTATCATAAGAAATAGCTTCTAAAACCTCCTTTTTTCTTACACACTGACCCAGTAAGTCAGTTCCATTAAATTTAGCAGACTGAGAATTTAATTTCTCCAGCTCGCCTCCCTGTGTCTAAACGTACAGTGGAAGGGAGAGATTGCTTCTGTAATTTTACGATTGTCTTCAAATGGGCGATTCATTACAAGATTATGACAATGATATCACATGGCTTCTGCTGAAACGTCCATCCTGCTTCGTCACAGGCACTCAGGGTTCATGATAAAATTAGCAGCTCTACATGATTTTGCATATACACATTTTTATGTATATTTCAGTAGTGCTCTTAGCCCATTTGGTACCACTGAAAAACAGGTATGGAGACAAAATTATGAGCACCTTACACCTCAAAGAAACAACAAATACACTAATAAAAAAAACTGCACTAGTACAATTTCTCTGATTTTTATAATCTTATATAAGTCATGTGTTGTTAGCTTGAACCGTTGCCTGTCTGTTTTATAGTAACAATAATTATAAGAATATAAAAATCTAGCTCAAGCTGTTGGTTCATGTTTTGTGAGGGCAACTAGTGCGGAAACCATGAGCAAATCCGTGAGAAAAGAACACGACCTAGACTACCTATAATCCACAAAAACTGAAAGGTCAATAAGTCATTTTGAATATGACCGACTATACATGCTAAACATATGTCTAAAAAGGACCAGGGTGAAGAGAACATAGTCAGTCCTTGGTTTGCAGTTTTCTCCAGTGATCATGGATCCCAGAGGCAAATTCCTTTCTGTCTCTGTTGGCCTGACAGCATCACCGCCTCCTCATCTAGATGTATTTTAGCTGTTCATTCTGCGTCTGAATTAAGACAAGGTAAAATCAAATCTCATCTTCATGCCTGTGACTGTTCCATATTATGATACATTCCCAGGCTCAGGCACAACTAAGACATTTAATTGTGTCGTTGAAATTTGCTTCCAGGTAAAGACAAATTATACACCTGCTGCCTCTCTCTGTGGTAATATTTCCTTGAAGTTTTCCCTCTCTTTTGAAAAAAAAAAAAAAAATTGTAAAAAATTGTACCAGTGAATACATTTTCTGTGCTGTCACCTTCATTGTTGACATGTAAACATGCCAGTGCTGTTCTACTTTGACACTCTTTGCTGCGAGACAATTGATAATGTTGCCCAGATACCAGCATCTTCCAAAGAGCCCTCGTGCACCTTGTGTCTCTACATAAAGGGAGGTGTGAGATCAGCTTAGCAGAGGTCCCCTAAGCTGGGCTGGTTCTGCCAGGCGCTATCTGTGCCAGCCTGCACGTCAAGGAGCTTGTTGCTCGCCACTGATGAGTCACCAGAGCAGGAGAAGAGCGGCTCGTCAAGCCTAGCCCCGCCCCCGCCGCCACACTGCTTCCCCACTGCTCTTCATCGATCAGAGACCCTGGGGGCCCTTGCACCAGATGGGCCTATCTGCATCGGCGCTCATTAACCATGTGGGGCCCTGACAGTGAGGAGTGAGTGTGGCCAGCAGACGTTGGTGGGGGGGTGAAGTGTACAGGTTTTTTTCTGTGTGTCTCACCCCCACATACTCTCGTAGGGATGAACAGCCCACAAACAAGGGCTGGAATGTTATCTGTTAACAAAACCTCAACTATTACTTCAACGGTTATGAATTCAAGCGGAATTGGGAATAATCTCAAATCTTACTCTCCCAAACATTAGTAAGGAAGGTCACTTATAGTACTGTCATATTATGAAGGGGTTTACTTATTTACATCTTTATTTAATTAAGCCTGTGCCTTTTCACTGTCTTCCCGCAAACACGGCCTGAGTAGCCAATCCCATTCCCACACTTTCCCAGCTTCCAGAGCTCCTTGGGAGATAATTAGGCCTGGTTATTATCCCTCACCTACACACTGTGAGAACAGGAGACCCCAGCCAAGACTCCTCCACATTCAATTAATTATACAATAAAATCTCTAACCCTTGAGGTACATTGACTCGTAAATCAAATGATGTATAACGGATTCCGATCATTTAAAATGAACCAATTACCCCATATTGCCCATATTGTGGACTGCATGCTTGTTTCTAACTGTTGTTATTAACATTTTATCTTTCTTGTATTTTCAGTCAAACCATTCATGGTTTTTCCACCTCATTTACATTTTGCTCAGGAATTGCAGAATTATTGAAATATGAAAGAAACTGTATTCACTTTACAAAATTTGTCATTATAATTACAGTTTTATAAAGACTGTGTGCCATTGGATGACTTCTTTAAGAGAAATGCTTTTCTCCATCAAGTAAGTTCCACTGAGGCTACGCAAATTCTGTCATTTCCCTGGGTAATTGCTCTTTAATGTGAAGCCTTAACATATGTTAATATGAAGAGCAAAAGGTTAATTGCAAACAGTTTATATAGCGATCACCCATCATAGAACAAAGCAGACAGAGGCATAGAATGAACACAGAAAAACTGAAAATTTTAAAGCACAAAAACTTACCAGTTGTATATACATGCAATCTAAACAACTACTTGTGGAACTAATTGGTCATAGTAACAATCTTAACGAGTACTGAAATGCCACACTGCCAGTAAATGCACACATAATTTGATGTAACTGTAACAATTAAAAAGGCAACGTGAAACTGTGAGGGTTTATGGCCTTGACACTTATTGCCATGAAATGTAACAAATGTGCAACAAATAATGCTAATTTTTATCATCTGAAATCCCAGAATTAACATTAGCATTTAACCCTTTAAGAAAGAGCTTAACTTGTAAAAAAAAAATTGTTGTCAAAACCATAAGTTAAGTGTTAACTTTAAATGTTCAATAAACAACAACAACAACAACAACAACAACAATAATAATAATAATAATAATAATAATAATAACAATAATAGTTTGGCAGCAGTCATGACACATCGTAGACCCCATCTCACACATTGGTTTTCCAAATAACCCTTCACACAGAGATCACTGTACAAATTCGCATTCATTTAGCTAGAAAGCAAGGGCCACTTTGAAGCCTTACATAACAGCAGCTATGGCAAGCAAAAGCTGAAACAAGAATCTTGGCAAAGTTCAGTTACTTTGTTATAATTGACAGATCCATTTTTGCCCAGTGTATATACCATGCAACAATAAGCTACTCTGCTGGCGTGATCTATACGCTGTGCTTATGACCACAGCATTGTACACATAAAAGAACATCAACAGAGTTTCACCTGTAACTGAAATGAAACAAATACATACATAAATAAAACCAACAGCGTCCCCTGTGCATGATTGGAGAGAATATACTTCCACTTACACAGTGGCTGCACCTACAAGTTTGACAAAGGTGATATTTTCTGCACAGTATAGTACCAGCACAAAAAGAGGGTAGTGTAGCATATCCAGAGGATGGAGAAACAAAGTATCAGCTGAGTGCAACTGTGCTGTTCCAAGGATGAAGCCTTTGAACAGTTATTGATCACAGTTAATTAACATTAAATTGCCTAAATTGTCACTGCTTGTAATAGAATTACCACACACATGCTAGGCTAGTTTTGTTTTTAGGTCTTCTTAATAGCCAGTAAGAAAACAATTGAATTAACCTTCTTAATGGCAAATTGATTCAGTTTGTTCCATTTTGTGGACATGTAGTTATTCTTACAACAGTCAAATGACAGTGGCACTGCTTTTTACTGAACTGTTAGCAATACAAAAAAAAACTGTCCATATCATTTCGAACAAGTATGTCTTGCAAAACTCATGTATATATAATTGTACCTAAAGGGCTTTATGATGCATGATAACAGATTACTATTATTTCATTTGCAAATCAGAAGCTGTTAAACCTGCTAATCTCAGAATTCGTTACTCGCAGAAACTATTAAAAGTGTAAGACAGGACTGGAGGCCCTCAAGACCCTTTGCATGTTCAACAGCAGCACGCAAGATGATTAAGAGCTGCTTTTGAAAGTACAAATAGACCCGACTCTGCACTTACCCATGGCATACCATCCAGTGACATCACAGTCTCAAGACTCACCACATGAAACCATTAGCCACAAAGTAAGAGATTATTACATATTTGTCCATTTGCTAAGGTCTCATGGTTTTCCATTGGGTCAGATTCCACAATTAATAGTTTACATAAATGATGCTACAGAAAGATATGTAAAGCACATCTCTGAACCAAAGTCATCTCTAGTGGTCATGAAATATTAATGTAGAGGTTGCTCAAAGGTCAGGGGTAGACAAAATCAAAACCCTCAGAGACCTGAAGTGGGTGCTGTTGACAAGCCTAGTAAATTACTATTACTGTATATTACCAATTTATTAATTAGTGTTACTTCATTAAATTTTAGGTTAATACTTTAGTGCTAGCTTGTTAAAACATTTGTAAGACACATGGTTCATTAACATGTTGTTTTTTACTTGGTCTGTTTCTCATTTAGCTCAGCCAACGTTGTTAAACTTGTGTTCTTTCTTTCAGATGTGGAAAGGCCATTTCTGTTGCTCTTAGTTTCCTTGGCCTTTATCAGATTGGTTAGACCCTGTTATTTAGTGTTGCACCCACTTGGTGTTTGTGGTTTACTTCCTTTGCTGTTAAATTTGTCGGTTTAATAAATGGAAACTAAAACTTTTTCAGAACGTTTCTACATTTTAACTTCCAACAAACTTGTCAATACTGTATTAGTATTCGTTCTCTATACAACGTAATTTTATTAGGTACACATTTCATTGAGTTTTCCTATGAGTCTGTTGGTTTTGTAATGCAGCCACATAAATTGTAGTATTTTTAATTCTTTCTTTTACTGAAAATAACAATACATGAATGCATTTTAAAAGTGTTCCCCAGAGACATTTTTGTTATATTTTATACACGTTGCATTTGTCGCACATTTTCACAGCACAAAAAGCGAGCACACCGCTCTGGGTTGGTATAATATTTCCTGGGCCATCACATTAAATGCATGGACATCCTGCAATTTGTCCAATACCATGCAAATGTTCTGACGCTCTCACAACGCTAGGTCCAGAGATGGTCGCATACCTCATAAACGTCAGAACTCAGGTGGTGTCGCTCACGGCAGCTGTGCTTTTGGGTGTGGAATGCGAACCGGGCATGGTGCCTCCCGGTCCGCACGCGTGGTCACCCTCATCTGTGATGAGCGATAGCGCCATCTGATCGCCTGTTCTGTGCCACGTGCATGATCACGGCTGCAGAACGTATCGCACTGCCTGCCTACCATCTGAGCCTCGTTTGGCCCACGATTCCAATCAAAACACCTGCCGTCAACACCAGACCTCATCCCTAGGCTGTCAGCTGACAAAGAAGAAAATAAAACAGAAAGAAATCATTCTGTTTGTAGTAGGAAGGATCGAGAAGAAATCTTTGTCTCTTTACAGCAGTCTTTGGCACATTTCTGCAAACTTTGAAAGTGCTAGTGAAATCAAAGGGAGATCGTGCTGACAGGATGCTATTAGGTGACTGTCGATTAGCACCAGAAGTTATTGCCATTGTGACAAAAGTACTTTGGATGGCTTAAAGACATACTGTGCTCACTGGGCTAACAGATGTTAGTGTTCGGAGCGACTGTCGGTTCACTTTCCTTCAGCCGGCGCTGGTCATCTCCGTCGCAACTGGCTGCAGAATACCACAAAGGAGCAAACTGCAGCTGTCATGGAGGCATTGATATGGCAGAGATAGGTGCAGAATTAGGGGCTGATGATAGGGCTTCTGATAACCGTGATGGGATTGGCTGCTGTTAACAATGGGTCGCTCTTATTTATTGATCTTCTGACTAGAGTGAGCAAAAATAATCAGCTTCATAGACAACTTCGAACACTGGCTACACACTGAGACCAACTGATGGAATAGAAGAACATGTACTGCAGATAAATAAATAATAAATTTGTCATTTCTGCGCTACCTCAAAACTATAATACTGTACAAATCAAAATAAATACAGTCGTAAAGAGAAGCAGGACACATTTTCACAGAATGACTCAAAACAGAAGGCATATTCACCATTCTCTACAGGCAACTGGTCATTGGAATATGATTATCTGTCTTTTTCTTTGATGTGTTGAATTATGTTAATGCAGTGCTAATTCAGCTGTGTGTACTGTTAATCAATAAAACAATGGCAGGGACTGTTGGCTTCAAGTTGGTTTAATCTATGAAGAAACACTAAAATCAATTCATCGATTATACAGTCTAGAGTCCAGAGTACTCAAACGGTCCTTACAACTTTGGCATTGTGGATTGATGTTTATATCAACATAAATTATTTCCATTTTCTTATTTTTGAGCACGGTGATACCTTTTTGAGTTAATGATTTGTAAACATTATTTTCAGGAAAACACATTCAGGCTAATTTCTGTGAATTAACGTCTGACAGCTGGTGTCAGAAAAAAGTGGATAATTTTAATCACACAGGCTCAGGAGCACATTGGCAAAGCAAAGTGGCCATTTTTACTACTGGTAAACTCTATAATGATTTCATTTTCAAACTCAGTACATAACAGAGTGGAACTGCAGGGACAAACCAGTTACCATGGCCAGATAGGGAAGTGTGTTATGCCACTGTTATGTTAATTAAGGAATAACTTGCCTTAAAGCTGATATGCATATATGCTTATAATGTCGGTTCAAGAAGAAAACAAAAAGCATAAAGGTAAAAGGTTAAAAATAAAAATAAAAAAAATAAAAATTGCAGATGCTATTTGCAGCTTAAAAATAGAGTTTATCCTGACCCTTTAAGTTCTTGTGGAGCTCCTGGAGCCAACAGGAAATACAGGGGTGTGGTAAACTCTGGATGGAGTGCCATTGTAATGTAGAGCCCTCACAAATCTTCCTCATTTTTACTCTCCCTCTCTCATTTACTTACCCACACAAAAATACATGTACGCACACAAGTCACCTGCTCATATTAACTAAACAGTTTTGGACTGGAACCTGGAGAAAAAGGAACTAAGCCATACACACAGAGTGAACACATGCAAACTCCACATGTGTGGGAAGGGCCACGCACAGACAATATATAGTGGAAAGTGCCACACACATGCAGTATACAGTGGAATGGACCACACACATACAGAATACAGTGGAATGGACCACACACATGCAGTATACAGTGGAATGGACCACACACATGCAGTTTACAGTGAAATGGAACATACACATACAGAATACAGTGAAAAGCGCCACACGCTTGCAGTATACAGTGGAATGGAACACATGTACAAAGCACACAGGGCAACTGGCCACATATATATTGGAAAGGGCCACATATACATACAGATACAGTGGAGAGGTCCAGACTCTAACCTGATACCATGGACACAGCCTCCTGGACCACACTGCTCTCATTAACCCTGTTGTTGTTGCTCCTTAAAGATGAAATTCTAGCCACAGCACCAAGGTGTCCAAGCGTTATCACATCGACACAATGTAGTACGTCAGCTGCAACACGAAGGTGCTTGAACTTAATGAGTCCAATATTTTCTATTACTGCTTTTAGCCTCAGATGATTTTCAATGGCAGTCTTAATGGAAATAATTTCACGCATATCACCAACAGTCAAAAGATTCATTCAAATGCAAATATGGCTTTGATTATACTGTGCACTTTATATTATTATTTTTTTGTTTTTATGCACGAATGTTAGCCTATGGCTATACTGTGTAGAGGTATGCCTGGCAGCCAAGAGGCCTGACATTCCCCTGCATTGGCCGTCACCATCTTTGTGTCACACATTATTTACTTGAAATCCCCATTCAGTGTAATGCCAACGCGATGCTCATATAACGGATTTATGACCAAAGCCTGCAAGAACTCTGCGCGGATCCCAGGGCTGCGAGCTGCTCTCCCGTTGGCGGAACAGCGGAGATTAGCCGTTCTGCTCGGTCCAACCCTCCTCTGCCACTCCTACGGGTTTTATTTATGGACTCATCAACATGCTCTGACAATGCTGATGATTTTAAACATTCTTTAAGCCATTTAAAGAGCCGGGATTTTCAGTGGGAATTTAAGGTAAAGGGTGCAATAGAAATCCGTGCGGCGCTTTTGAACTGAATTTGTTCAATAAAAAATATACAAGGTATTTGTTGTCTCTTATACAACGAGTTCAGCACCAGTCCAGCAATTTTCTTTCTTTTTTCATGCTAATATTACACCACAATCAGCCAGACAGTACAGACACTGCACCAACACAATGAGCGCAATGTTAAACATTAAAATTGTTTATAAATGGTAAATACCATAGCTGGATCAGTTGGTACCACTGGTACTGCACACCTCCAGGGTCATGGGTTTGAATGTTCTCCTGGTGCATGTATGGGTCTCCTCCAACAGCCTTGAAGGCATGCAGGTTAGGTGAATTGGACAGCCCAAACTGTCCTTTGTACTGTATGTGTGTGTGTGTGTGTGTGTGTGTATGTGTGTAATGTGTGTGCATGTGTTCATGTTCTCAACTGCACTTCATTAAAATTCTGTGGC
>JABJVR010039358.1:0-32243 GCA_025773905.1 Chitala chitala
CTATGTGCCCTGGGATGGGCTCCAGGCTTCCCCGCAACCCTCACCAGGAATAAGCGGTTAAGATAATGGATGGATGGTTGCGGTATCTGTTGTGTAATAAACACAGAAAGAAGAACACATGCTAATTAACAATTACCTGAAAAGGTGTAGGTTAGTCATGCTGCAAAATATTTGCAAAACTATGCAAAAAATGATTTCCCAGGCTAAGGCTGGCTCTCTTCCTACAAGCAAACGGTACCTCCTGCGTAAATCCAGACCGTACTGTCAGGAAATTTAACTGGCTTGTTGCTCACAAATGAGACTGTTGCATGACTGAGTGCACGTACACATGCAGAACGAGTGTAAAAAACAAGACGAAAGGTATACCACACTCAGCTTGCTGTGTTGATTTGTCTTTTATTTATTTCAATGCACAGATTTCCTCCATTTGACCTGGAAGCCTCATTGTAACAGCTAAGCTAATAAGTGATATATTTTATTAAATTTTTTTTTTTTTAAACCCTGCATCCTGAGAAACGTGTTGGACTTTTCAGTTAAAAAGACGGGCAAATCCTGAATTGTGTCTTCCCTGCAGCTTTTGATGGGAAAATACATTATTCATACTTACTCAGTTTTCATATCATTGTGTTCTGTAAACATTAATACATCATGTTCAAAGTTAAAAGTGATGATTCCAAATCTTAGTTTTAACTTATTGTATGTAATAATTGACACAAAAATAAATAATCACCAAAAAGAATATAGTGCATGACCTTTGCCAATAGCTGAACTAATTATGTATAAATTATCACTTGGCATAACAATTACATAATCTATTTAAAACATTTTTAACACCCTGCCAAAAATACATATCAGTTATTGAATGAAGCTGAATCAAGACATATAGAATCAGTAAAAAGATACAAGGGGATAGCATTGACAAAAAATAAACCAACAATTACACTTGCAATTTATCTACCTTAACTCTTTTGTTCTGTCTGTGAAATCATATTCACAAGATATGGTTCTATGCCAATCTATCATTCAGCAAAATTGTCCTCGACAAACTAACTGTCGATGACACCAATGATATCGTCAGCTGAATTTAATGCCTATATAGTTAGGAACCACTAAGTCATGTTATACATCTCTAATAGGTAGCTGTATGTAATTGCCCAGTCATTGGAATGAGTAGTCATCTCCAGGTGAGGTACAACTGTTAGAAGGCAGTGGCTTCCAAAACATGTTAACAATAAGATGCCTCCCCTTTTAAGTCACTAGATTCCTTAACAGACTAATAAAAAGGCGTGTTGTTCAAAGTTTATTTCCATATTGACTGACATCGCTAAAACATCCTCTTGGCTTGCAGCCCTGCCACAAAGCACTTTGTTGCCGTGAATAACATAATGGAAACTGTTAATGCATATGTGACTGGATAAATGATTCAAGTGCTGAGGGGTCATCTGAAAACATGGCAGCAGTTATAATACAAAAACGATAAATTATATGAAGGTTTAAAAACCTGCACTGGATTAAATTATTAAGTACTGTGAATCGTTGCCTGATTTCACCCAATGCAAACCAGTATGCACATTAAGCCACACTGATGGGATATGAGAAAAAATGGCTCATTTTCAAAGCCTCAGGTGACCCAGTACTACAGAAAATGTCATGCAATGTGTTAAAGAAAAGTGATATCCTAACATGACTGTGGTGTTACTGTAAACTATCATTTTCTAGCCTAACCATAAAACCAACATTTACAGAAAGCCCCAACATTGAACACAGGCGCATGGCTTCAAAACAGACAAATCTTACACCTTAAAAAAACATTGTATAGGCAATGCAACATAACACTTTGCCCATAAATTAAATTTCCAAAATCAGCACGTGACCATTTAGTCAGCAGAGACACGTCCAAACGTCTTGAGGTAATTGCTGCTGGACTTGACCAGAGTGAAATTCCACCAGCTTCTGGACCACCAGAGCACAAGCATTACCATTGGCACCAAGGACGAGAGTGGTACTCGGCACGGGTCAGGAACGCGTAATCTTGCCAGGAGGCATAAATCCAGACTCGCCCAGCATCCTTAGCCCGACTCGGCCACTGGGGCGTACAGAGAGCCAAGTGATGCTGCCGTTGTTTAGACCCATTCGCAGCCAGCCCTCAGGGGGGAACTGCAGAGCTCTGTGGGCCAGAGAAGCACCACCATAAGACTTGGACATGTGGTCCTCCTAAATCAGCACACATACAGAGCACAGGCAGACATGGGACGCACCTGCACACGAAGTAGCGGATCACATTGGCGTGGCACACGATGATCTGGTAACTGTCCTCCTTCTGTGCAGCATCGGCGCGGTGGATGTAGCGACGAAAGGCAGCCTCAATTCGAGCCCCATCCACATGATACTGCCGAGCAAGGAGACAGGATTTTCCCATGTTACACACCTAGCTGTGACATGCCAAAGGCACCTGCAACCACATGAGCTCAGGCTTTTACAGCGCAACAAATTTGATTAAAATTATATACATCTTCTGTCCAAACATGGTATGCTGTACATTAAACAATCACTAAATGGGAGGGGGTACTGCACACGCTGTACCCCCAAGTCAAAAATACACTGACGACTCCCTATATTACCATTTCCCTTGTTGAAAAATTTCTTTTTTACTGATCATGTTTTCACCCTACAACTTCAAAAAGAAAATATTATGCCCTGGAACTACAGGGTCTCCGGTTGAAACACGCATGAAAATGTGCTGTAAAACCACACCGCTCATGCGCAGAATACATTTAGCCTCGTATGTCATGGCTCTACAGTAAGAAATGCCCATGCTTTTTACGAAGTCCCTTACCACAGACTCTGGCTTCCAGTGGCCAGTGGAAGGCACTGGTTCAATGGGACTTCCTTCCCTCAGCAAATCACAGCTCACCTTCTCCACATCTAAACAGTAAGAATGGCACAGACCAGAAAACACTTGTCAAAAACTGTACCAAATGGCTGAAAATAAGAAGTAGTGTAGTGTTTTGTACACTTTCTTAATCAGCAACATAATATGTTGTAAAGGTAATCATTTACAAATACAGTTCCCAATCAACTGGATTCTGCTAAATAACTCATCTTAACTTCAGTCTATGAATGCTCACAGTAACACTTAGGTATTGATCTGGTTACCTGGTAGGTGCTTGGCAATGATGAGCGCCGTTTCTGTGGCCCGTGTCATGCTGGAGTGCACCATGACGTCATACTTCAAACCCAGGGCCGCGAGTCGCCGACCCGTCATTTCGGCCTGTTCACGACCTGACCACATTCGGTAGCAAAATGACAACGCTTTACATTTCCCTCTCCGTTCGCCATCGAAGATGCAGATTGCGTTGTTTTAAAAGAAACGCCAAAAAAGGCAAATGAAACGGTGAGAAGCACACCTAGAGAGGTTAGGACCCTTTCCTTGTCGTCGCTCCCATTTTGTTCGTACTGGGAATGCCGGATGAGGATGATGTGCCGAGTGGCTTTGGGCTTGCTGTTCGCAAGCTCTGTTGTCAGCTCGTCGTTACTGCTCACCTGTTTCCTTCTGCTCTTCTTATCATTAAGAACAGCTATGGGGTCACGCCTGGTAAACATAGGAAAGCAAGATAACGTATTTTATAATGGTTAATGCACGCCGAATAATATCACCGCCTGTGTAAACAATGGGTGCCGCTTTATTCATTTGGAGCGGTTTAGAAATAATTCACATGCAGGTTGTACATTTTTAATACAAGACGCCCCATGCGATTCCAAAATATCGACCTGGCTATTACGGAATGTATTTTGTCGATCGCCTAGTGGCTGCACTATAATGCAGGAATTGTTAGCATGTTGCTAAATAGTAACAAAGTAGTCAGCCAGCACCTACTTATCCCAATTGCTGTCCCAGCCGCTTCCACTCGATGCCACCCTGAGGTTCTGGTTTTCCTGTGACAACTTATGTGGCTTTGCGGCTCGAAGAACGTCAAGAGAAATCCAGTTTTTCACTGTCCCGTCTCCGTTTAAATCTGCCGCTGCTACAAGCAGAGCTGAGGCACCGGCGAGCCCACAGAGAAGCTTTAGTGCCCTCCTAGATGCCATCTCAGAAGGTGAAATTATTCGACCCCTGTGTGTGTGATCGCAGCAGCTCAAACAGTGGGAGAAGAGCTAAAGACTGTTACGAGTACAGGGAATCACTGCATATAGTGATGGCAAATCGAAAATGAACCTTAAACTCCTGAACAACGCGATAAACGAAAGACTACGGTGCATCGTTTGGATAAAAGTGTTTAATACGAAACGCGAAACCGGATTTTAGGTGGAACGCTCTGGTCTTTGTAAAAGGTAAACGTAATAAATGCTTGCTTGAATTAAACATGATGCAACATTATCCAAACATTTTCCAAACATTCAGTAATTATCATTGTAATTTGTAGTTTATATATTTTGTTACAGATCTTTAAGCACAATAGTTTAACTTCTCACTTTCTTCATTGTGACTCTTATTTTCTCTTAAATACAGTAAAGTAAATACAACTTGTAACGTTCTGGGTGGCAGACGAGAGAGGCGACGTCCAATATGCAAAAAGGGAGGTTTATTAACAGCAGGAAGATGACTAACACAAACGGTACAAGTAATAACCAGTCGATGGGATACGCAAAGGCACACTAACTGGACCATAACAGCCAAAACTACTCTACAACAATAACTGACAAAGGAGTGCGGAAAGGACATGGTTTAAATAAGGTAGTGTTGGTAACGAGGAGCAGGTGATAACGATGACATAATTAACTAAGGAGTCTCAAGTGAGAAAGAATGTGAACCTAAGGAGAAAATAGGAAATAGCGGCGCCTAGTGGCCAGTGTAGGCCACTCCAGGCCCTGGACATGACACACCTAAGCATACACAGATGTAAATGATCAGGAAGAATGAACAGAATCAATAATGTAATTTATATTTAATGAAGATAGTAGTCAAAATTAATGAATTGGTTAGAAAGAACACTTGCAGCCACGTGATCCTCCTAGATTGTAATTTAAGATCACCGTTTTTGACGATATTTGAACAAAATATAGCTACTGGTATAAAGGAAGACATATCTAGTATCTCTTCTACATTGTGGCTATATAATGGGATTTAAGAAGCTGCATTTAAACTGAAAAAATCTACAGGTATCTTTATTCCTAGATTTTGGTAAGATGTATTTTGCCACTAAATTTAGGAAAAATACTATTTCTTTATATAATCCTATTTTTGACACTCGACCGTGTCCGAGATAAGCGGCTGGGAAAAGAATGTATGGATGAATAAATGAATGAATTATGTATTATTTGTCAGAAATATGTACAGTATATTTGGTGTCATTTTTGAACGTATGTCTTTTTACTTGAACGTTTACCACTAGAGGGTGTATACAATGTACTGGTTTTTAAACTCATTTTAATCATTAAACACATCTGAATATTAAAATGTGTAACCGTTCTACTAATTTGGTTTGCAGTTCAACAAGCTGATTTTTTTTTCGAGATATATGTGAAAACCAATTTCGTGTTAACACTTGTTAATGCTGGAGACTATCACAAGCACAGATGTTGTCGTATGTTCACAAAAACGCAACTTCCCGGAGTAAACACAGGCTTGTGTCAGAAAGAAAAACTGCAGTAAGCTTCTACATACTTTAACAGGTGGCAAGTCATTTCCAGTTTTTTTTCTACCTAATTAACTGTGTTTTAGGCAGTTAACTCCTGCCATGCCATGTCTGTCAGTTTCCACACATCACGTCCCTTTAAGAGCCACTCCGACTGCGCTCCCGTGCGCATCTTTCCAAGGTGGCATACCGGGCGGATTCCACTTCAGGACCAGTTGAAAGCTCCTCCTCCTCTACCTCCTTGTCGTCCAAAGCCTTGCGTGAACTCGGCGCTCGGACGGATTACCCCGGTGGGATTTCCGAGCAGGCGGTGCGCCTTTCCCCCATCCTTTAGGTTTTGGTATGTCTGGGTTTTAATTTTTCATTCAGTACTTACAGTGTTTTCCGAAATGACATTGATTTCTGGAATTGTGCCCTGAACCTTTGCACGAGTCTTCAATCGAGATAAATTATTAAGGAATGTGGAAATTACAGAAATGCCCAGCATCGTCGGAAAGACATTTAAACCCACGACGTTCATCCCTGTGTCCAGCGCTGCCGTTCTGCTTGTGGGCTGTACAACTTTATTTTTCGTTTTTACGTAAGTTTAATGTTCTGATTTTCAGCATTAAATTTCACGCTTTCATAGCTGCAAATATAGACTGCTGGATGACTGCTTATTGTTCTTGCTCTGAAACTATTTTTTTCCCAGTCTATTTGATAGTTGTTGTGGTAGAAAATTACTTTCGTAGTTAGTATTGCATAGATCGTTTAAAAATAAATTATAGACTAATCTGATTCTTCGCATCGAATCGTGTTGATCGCCGTATTATGTATGTGAATATAGCTAGTTATACTGTGAATAAATATAAAATGAGAATCTGGATTTAATGATAAAATTATATCGTATAACTACAATTTAAGGTGTTTGTGTAACTTCAGATTTGCACACAACCAGGTATCACTTCAGTAGTCACCCTGCCGGTGAAGACTATTAACCGTTTCATAGTACTTTTTCTACATTTTGTAAGATAATGTATGACTGTCTGCAAACCATACTTAAAATATGCTACAAAATTTGCAGTTTTTATAATGCAATATCACATAGTGTTACATTATGGTAACTGTAATTTTTCTTAATAGGTATCTGATTATCACCTGTTCACATAGCTCAGCATACATTCAGTGCGTTGTGCAAATTGATGTGTTGTTACTGCAACTTTTACGTTCTGTCTATTAACACGTTCTCAGCTGCATTGTTCTTACTTGATTCATTATGCAAAATGTATACATGATTTTGTGGAATTTTAATTGAATATTTTCAACGAGAGGTTTGGTTAAAAGTAATTAAAGCACTTAAACTGTCGATTAATTCGGATATAATCAAAGGAAAGACAGACATACCGTACTAACTAGATGTACTATTGGTAACACGGCAACAATTGTTTTAGAAGTTGTCTGCTTCTGAGACGAAAGAAGATAATTGTAATGTTTTCTGATGTGCTGAATTCAAAAATTACAGTTTAAACTATTAATTGGAAACTCTTTTCAATATATTTGCAGTTTTCATTTTGAGCCTATATATACACAGTGCATAATGCTCTTACAGACCAAGGGAGTGTTCTAACAAAACATGATACCTGTCCAAATGTGCTACAAAGCATGCACAGAATACATTTTGCCTCATACATTACTATACCCTTCCCTACCTGTTTACACTATGGGACCAAATTTCGAGGCAGCACAATTTGTCAAGATACCAGCTGGTTTTAAACCCAGACTGTGTCTGACTGCGTGGCACACCAGACAAGGGGATTAGCCCATTTAGGTAAATATGTAAGCCTCCTGTTGTTGGAGCTAATTGAACTGTTATTTTGACCTTGGGGGTAAGATCACCATCACTGCAGCCAACCTACTACCACACGGAGCGGTTGCTACACTACCCCTTCCCCCCAACCTCATCCAGTATCAGATGAAGGCATTTTATCCCACTTTTATCACCAATACAACAGAAAAAGGGAGCTGGCGAATTTCAAACCCTGGTCAGCACTATCTGTGTGGTGCACTAAACAAAAGGGTTAACCTGTTTAGCTAAAGATCTGAGTCTCCCACCCTGGGAGCTGAAGGAACGCTTGTCTCAGCCCTAGGAGTGATGTCATGGTCATTCCTGCCATCCCGCTACATCATGAAGTGGTCACTACAATACAGTATCAATTAGAAACTGAAAACATTTTTATTTCTCATGTAAATATTCTTTTTTTTTTTCAACAGTATGGATTTATATATGACTCAACTTAAAATGTATTTTAAGCCATTTGGCTAGATTAGTTTAAAACCTGTTCACTTGAACACTTCTGGCATTCACTTTTTGAGGCTCATGAATATTGCCCCAGCAGATACAAGACCTTGAAAACTAGAGCCAACTGACAGATTTATGAATCACTTTCAATTTCAGTGACCCTAAATTATCCCAAGTTTGACTGTCTTTGTTTTGGAAGCATTTTGATTGTAGACCAGTATATTAGTGAGAGAGTTGATATTGAGAGGATGCTTTTGAATACACACACACACACGCACCGCACACACACACACACACACACACACACACACACACACACAATGTCAAACAATACAAAACTTAAAATATTCACAGGGTAATGGGATGGGGTCAATTACAGAAGTGCTGTCCTGGTATAAGTACAAAATATAGTTTATGTGGTTGGCCAGAGACTTAAAGGGGAGTGATTCCTGTGCTGTTTCACTGTCATGTTGTCTCTTGGCATTTCTTACATAAAGTTTCAGCATCCTTATTAGAGCCACGTGGCTTATAGTTGAACAGGCTAAAGTCACCCTGTTGTCTGTTTGGGTGCCCTGTCTAATAGCAAGGCCCTTTGGTTGAGCACCCTGATTCTTTACTTAATTTTTAAATCTTTCCTGAAATAAGTGAACGATCCTCAGATCAGTGCTGACCTTTTCGGTCTTATAATTTGGTCACCTTGCAGTGACATTAATGCAGCTCGTCCTGTTTGGAACATCTGGAACAAAACCAGGGCTCATCTGCCTGAATGTGAAGGCAGATGTGAATTAAATTTTACAGTGGGCCAATTTCAAGTAAGCTTTGGTACTGTTCACTGTTTGCTGGACTGGTTGATTAGTGTACAAGAAGATGCAATATCATAGCAGAATTTTTCATGTTACATTTATATGCTTGTTTTGGGTAGAGCGTCAGGCAGGGAGGCAGAGGTCTCTTGGTCCCTGGTTCAAATCCCAGCCCACCCAGGTGTGTCCTTGAGCAAGACACTCAGTGCTAGCTCCCCGGGCGCCATGTATGGCTGCTCACTGCTCCCCCCAGGGGGATGGGATAAATGCAGAGGACAAATTCCTTGTGTGTGACAAACATTCTTGGCCATAAATGTGATTCCCTTTACAGTTTAACACCTATATGCTAATTATTACTTAAAATTTTGACACTATTCATTTAAATCTTAAGAGTTTTAGTCCTATATTTATTTCTTTCTTTTCATGTGAATTTAATGTACGTTGGTGTGACAGCCATGGTGTCTGAAACTTTGCTCAGAACCTAAATATAAATAATAAAAAATGCAATAAGATTTCATCTAAGAACCCTGCAGAAGGTCAACAGAGATGCAACATAACAGCAGACTACATTCTAAATTAATCCAATGTTTAAAATTAGTGTTCTTCTGGATTGTTTCATATTGGACAGTCCCTCACTCCCCAACCCTCACTGTACTTCTTAGCTGTTTGTTGTCATTGTAAGACCTTACTTTCTCCTTTATGAGTTTTTAAATGTTGTTTTATAGTTTTTCTTTTACGAAAATTTTTGTGCTAGATGAAAGGGTAACTATTCAGATTATTCTAAATCAGAACACTAATCCTAATCTGCCTATCGGACTGTGAAAATGGTCCCATTTCAAACTGGAATTGCAGTTCTTATGGGAACTGGGACAAGAGGCAGATAATCTGCTTGTTGCCACAATGGCTGCATCTGCACCTTCTTTTGATGCTCATCTTTCTGCAATGAACTGCAACATTATTTGTTTGTTTTCATATGTTTTTCTTTATTTGTGTTGCAACAATTTTTTGAAGTAACTGTAGTCTTTGTGTGTTTACACAACTGAATGTTTAATGAGAAATGTGAAATGTACCAAAGCATTTTTTTTCAGGTTTAAATATCCAGCTTCAGGGTAAAACAACCATTTTACTCCTGGAGCTCACAGCTACTTGTATATTTTACCAGGTATGTTTCTGGTGCACAGAATTGGAGGCCATGGGGAGGAGTTTGTGTCCATCTTGAACAGTCCTGCTAAGATGTGCTGTGATGTTGCACAAATGTGTAATGGGTGCTCAGAGATAGATCAGTGTCTGACCCGTTTCTCATTCTGAAGACCTGTAATCCAGAAGGGACATTTTGTTTGGACCCCTTCTGATTACAGGAGCATGTGGGTGGAGGTTATTATTTTGAACTTTTGCCAGGCACTTCCTGCACATGTTGTGACTTTTGCCTTTTAGCTGCCGCAAACATATATTCTTTTTGTCTGTCAAGTCTGGAGCAGCAGTTGTGTGAAAGAGATTTGTGTGTCCCTGACCAGAAAGACTACCTGGGTTCACGTCCAGAGGTAGCATTGAAGCAAAGCTATTCAGAATGTCCTGCTATGGAAAACAGGTCTTCACTTGCATATAATGTGTTTAGTTGCCGAATAAAACATTTTTTTAAGTGCATAATTATAAAGTAAATGATGATAATGATAGCTGAAGATGCACACATAGGTCCATATACTTGTACCCTCCAGGCATCCCATCCTATGCACACTGTGTGTGTTCACTCTTCATTTACATTTTCCCGAACAGATGGGAAGCCTGGGATCCGGGTTATCTGCCACTTTTTGGCTCTTTAACTGGAGCAGTGGTTGTGCGAGCACAGCACCGTTGTGTGATTTGTGGCTCGGGGGGTAGCGGCAGACCGGTGGGTGGGAGTGCTTCGGCGTATCTGCCCAGAGCCTGCTCAGCGAATCAGCAGCCAAGCCACCTGTGCCCTGTGATTTATTAGACAGTGTGTCAACTCCCCTGAGGTGACTCAATGCAAGTTAGTTACATTTGTGCTCATGATGCACATCTTGTGTCGGTGGTGCGGGTGAGGGGGTGTTCCTGTCTTAGGGCTGTTTTTATAAGATGGTGGAAGTGAATCTGGACTTTTATAGGAAGTCAGTAGGATGATCCGGTCATTGTCGTGTCTTTGGACTTTTCCGCCACCATTAAGACAGTCCTCAGACAGAAACAACCACTGATGCATAGAAAGGGTCCTCTGAGACTGTAGGCATGACAAATTGGAAATGATTCTTCTGAGTCTCTCTTCTCACCATCTACAATATTTGCATACCTCCGAAATAATTTCACTGGAAGCAAGAAATATTATTTCTGGCTATCCAGGAGTCCTTCAGTGAATGTGGAGTGGATGTAATTTAGCTTTAGCAATCGCTTGCTGTTTGCATTTTAAAAAATGGTGAAAACAAGGTCAGCGGAGGAGCTTAAACAGGGGATAAACCAGTGTCTGAGCTTTAGTGATTATGGTGGGCTCAGAGAAAGGCAGGGTAATAACTCAAGGTCACACTTCATGTCAGGATCCAGAGGGGATGCTTGAACTGGCTCTGGTCTCCTAGGAAAAACCTGAGTGTTTTACTCAGTTTTATATTTTGTGATTCTGTTTTATGTGTTAAATTCTATAAATGCCAGGTGAATACATGAGAGGTAGTAATAATTTCAATTGTTGCTGCTTTTATGTTGCCTGTTTGACTTGGGAACCAGCAGCTGTGTTAGTGGTTATAATTAACGCAGCCCTGTGTGGCCTTTTATGCTCCATTGTATTGTGGATTATCATTTCAAAAGTTGTTTGGATGATGTGTGTATACAGTACTGCTACTGTTTACTGACCTATTGTTTTGGTAATCCTCATTTTTGTGCATGTAACTCTTAGATGTTGTAGAATTGTAATCTTTATTCAAAGGAATTTGAGGAAACAGTTTAGTTTAGTTTAATTTAGTTGGCAAATGACAGAATATGCTAACCTTGATGGTTATCAGTCTGGGCTGAAGATAACAGGATTTATATGTCCGAATTGTGTCAACTGTGCTTGTGTAGGACTGGAATTATTACAGTATTTCCTGTCTCTGTATATATGTGTGTATAAACCCTACAATGGGAATGTTTCACCTGTGTATAATTCTTTGGAAAAATAACCTTGTACTTTTTCATTTTAAAAAGCCTTGTTTTTTTCTAACGGTAATGTGTTTCTTTGTTCATTGTCACATTTTTTCACTTTCCTTGATAATAGAGGCTTCAACTATTTTTATTTCTTGTTATCCATTTTCTCAGGCAATCCTCTCTTCTCTCTCCTTTAATTGATTTCAAATTAAAGTGACTGTGTGTGTGTGTGTGAGAGAGAGAGAGAGAGAGAGAGAGAGAGAGAGAGATAGAGATAGAGAGTGACTCTAACACTAAGATGACACATCAGTATTGTTAAACATCTTCCAGGGTTTATATATATTTTTTGAGTTTCCAACTTCCTCTCTTCCCTGTAACATTTTGGAACCTTTCTGCATTTCCTCTCAGGCAAGGTGTGGTGGTTTCAAATATTACATCTTAATGTACAGATCCGTATTAAACCATACTGTGTACATTCCACAGCATACTAACTGACATAATTGCACACAGTCCTCAGTGATGGGTTATATAATGGTTCTTTATGCTATATTTGCTAAACATTTATCTTTTCACGAATTTTGCTTCATGATTTGTCCTTACGTAGTTTGGGGGATTGATTTAGACTATGTAGAATGACTGTGTTCCACAAGGTCATATTTCAAGTGACATTTTCTTGTTTAGCAAGCCTGTGGGGATAAAGAAAAGCATTTGAAAATTTTTTGATCTAGATTTAGACTTGGGGCAGTTGCATGCCAAGCCATTTAGATTAATTGTATGTGACACTTGACTGTTGACAGGTAGCTTTCAGATCCAGCTACTGCTGTCCTATCTAATGGTTCTTCTGGACAGAGGGGTTACGTGCCCAGGCTCCAAAATACCACATCTATTTTGCTGATTGATGTATCAGAGTGAAAAACGGGCAATGCAGATCTGTAGTCCAGGGTGCAGAGTGCTGGATGAGCATATTGCTTCTGCAGGCTAAGCATAGAAAGCCTTGAACAGAGAGGAGTCAAATAGAATAGAAGCATTTTTGTTTACATTTATTAATTTAGCAGACACTTTTATCCAGAGCAACTCACATTCATCTTACAATGAGCTAGCGCTGGGTGTCTTGCTCAAGGACACACCTGGTGGCTGGGCTAGGATGGGAAATGGGAGACTTCTACATCCCAGCCTGATGTTCTACCAATTGAGCCACGAGGTTATCATTGTTGTTATTGAGTATATATGTATGTTGCAACACATTATTTTTACAACATAATCGGTTCTCTTCTACATCCCAGCTGGATGCTCTGCCCATTGAGCCGCTGAATGCATGCAAACAACCTTACAGGTAGAGCAGGAGGGAGAGGCAATGAGGTGCATATACAAAGCATGCATGTTGTGTGGAGGCGAACGTAGAACCTGTCCCGTCAGTGACTGTTTATTAAAATTAATAATGTGCGTCAATCTGTACTTTTTCATAAAGGGAAATACACAAAGGCTTGTCAAAAGCAATACTCTGATGGAAACTCCTTTGTAACAGAACTTCACCAAAATTCTGACTCCTGGAAGACTGCTTGACCCCCCAGGCCCATTCAGACAATACGCCGACACTAATATGTAGCCATTTCAGTGATGTGATGCAATAAATTTTATGGCCCATTATAGTAAATTGGTTAAAATAATACCTAAGAGATCAAAAAAGACTAAATACACTCAGTCATATTTGAGGGAAATTCTGTTTGGTAAGTGTAGAATGTGTAGGAATTTCTTTCGCATGCCATATCTCTTTTTTTGGCATTTGCATCTAAAAGTGAGGGCCATTATTATGAGCTCCCTCCTTGACCTCCGTGTTGGTCTGTCACTTCAGGACCAAAGTCCCACAGCCGTTCAGGTGATGATCCGATCTTCTGAGATGTTTGAGTGTAATGCTGTGCACAAATGCTCTTTGCTGGAAACGTCTAATGCTGCATTCGCTCTACATCTTAATCCCATTTTCTGCATCAATTGGAATTAACAGCATTAGCAGGATTAATTAGGAAAACGAAGTCAGCAATCTTTCATTTGTCTCTGTGTCGGGAAGAGAGCCAGGATGCTCTGCCATTTAAGTGAGCACCAAGATAATCTTAGTTGGGATTGTGGGGTTGTGCTGTGTGACCATATTTGACATACCGTAGATGTTATTCAGTCATTTTTTTAATTGAATGGATTTCTGTATTATGACATCGTGGTTTGTAGACATTTGCCGCTGGACACCACTAATACCAGAGGCTTTAGATGTAAAGTTGCTTTTTTTCTCCCGTCACTGCACACCCGTAGGTCTCCACTGTTCCTTTTTGTAACTAGAAATAAAGTTGTGACCCTCACAAAACAGCAGATGGTGTTTAGTTTCTATGGCTCACAGAAGCATAAATACCCTGCTAGACCTGTAGGACACCTTTTCTTTCACAGTCATCTTCAACAGCATGTTTATCTAAGTCCCACCACAGTCTCCCTGTGGCTTGAAAGTGTTCAGCACATATCAGTCACGGGCATAGAGGGTCTTGATTAGCTGTGGTTCTGAACCAGCTTTTCTTGTTGCCATTTATTAAATCCATTTATTTATTATTAAATCCATTTATTTATTATTATATGCTATTAATGTGCTGCTTGTGTGGTCTGAGTCCATTGTGTTTATGCTTACATATGTGTCTTCAGCATTGGTAAATCGGATGACCTGTTGATTGTAGCTGTGACAGAGACTAGCACCTCTAGAGGCCAGAAATGCTAACGCAACAGTAGAATGTGTCCTCTTTAAAGCAGACAGCAAGTTGAGGAGATGATGGATAAATTAATTTATGTAGTCAAACAGTCCATGGCATTGATTCTAAAGTACTGCTCTGTATGGTGTCATGGGGAAGTGGCATTTATGTGCAGGCTGCCATGCACTTCTTGGTAAACCTGAAAGCCCAATGTCCTTTCAGCTTTTCTACAAGGATAATCACATGACCCAGAAGTCTATGTACAATTGGAACCATTTTCTTGTAAAAGTTACCATTTAATCTATATCCAAGCAGCTGGAAGTTGAGATGTGTTTCTATTTCTAGGTGCTGAGTGAGCTGTGTTTGTTGGTCTGATAACTGAAAAACTCAGTCAGTCTTTTGGGGGCTTCCAGGTTCACTCCAAAACTCTGGTATAGGGATAATGTTGAAGGAGCTGGTTAGGAGGTAGAAGAGCTCTTCCCAAATTTGGTTGGTTTTGTTGCTGCAGGAATCATGCACTCTCAAGCCAAAGTCTTTCATTGGGTTGGTTTTCCACCTGCTTTAGTGTTGTTCTGCATGACAGGTCCTGGATAGGTGTGGACAAGTGTATCACTGAAGCCAATGCCATTAAAGTTCTCTCTGGTGGACAAGAGTGTTGCCTCAACACAGCTGTAAGTCACAGAGAGCAAAACTCTGACTGATTGTACATATGCAGTGAGCAATTGCTTTGAGTATTCACCCTTCTGAGACAAGTTGGGTGAAATGCATTTTTAAGGAACTCCATATTGATTCTGTGTTTTTACTGGGGACATCAATGCTGATGTATTTTGTGCTACTCATGAATTGTCTATAACAAATACCATATCAAACATAATGAATCCTGTACTCATAGGTACCTGGAACCTTGGGCTGATAGTTAATTATTGTGATTATGTCAACTTGACCTGAGGTTAGTTTTGAACACTCAAAGCAGGCTGCCTCAGGCACCATAGTGTGCAAGGCAGATACAGTCTGGACAGGGTGCCAGCCCACTGCAGAAATATTGATCTCTTCTGGATTCTCTTCTGGTAGAATTAACACTGAATAGCTTCCCAGCTCAATATACATTTCCTCACTGTCGCTGAAGTGACTATAGTGGTCCAAAAATGTCATTGGAATAAAGCTGCAGGGATAGATTAAATCAGTTCAAAGACACTGAAGGCACTGAGTGCAATTGGTACTATAGGTAATGCTCCACTTTGATGTTGGATGAAAGATGTTGGCTCCTATACCAGAAGCAGAGGTTGTACTCCAGCTCACAAGTGACTTGATGATGAATGTGATGCAGATCTGATGAGAAACAGCACCTTCAAGTCTGCTGCCATAGTTCTGTCCCAAAAGAGAGAATTAGTCTTTCCAGGTGAGACCATCTGTCCCATGTGGAGAAGTTTATTTAACTCAGTCTTTTTCATGACTGAAGGATTGGCAAAAGTGGGCACTCCCCTTGTCTGTGGTGGTGATACAGAAGCTCAGCTTGTAGGCAAAGCTCCCGGTTTACCTGTCAGTCTACATCGCTGTTCTCATCTGTAATCATGACCAGCCTATGTTCAAACATGGGTTCAGGACTTACTTTTAGATACAGGGCAAAATAATGACATTACATGACTCAGAATTAAGGCTTTACAGCAGGGCTGCTGATCTGACTCTGCAATGGAGGATTTGACAGTCCAAGAGGATGAGGTGTTCTGAACATGTCATGAAGACTTGCTTTCCATTGGAGCTGCTCTGGGTCTGTTCCACTGTATAAAGACCAAGAGCAGTGGAAAAGACGAGAAGATGAAACTTTCCCAGATGTTCAAACTTCTTGACTTTGTGTTCATGTCCTTTTGGAGCAATGCTATGATTACAAGGATTATATATTAGCTGGGAAAGGTTGTTCAGCACCTTGTCTAAGTGGCTTCATATATATGAATAATGGCTTGGAATGTTACCAGGTCACTGGAAAGCAGTAATATATCTGTCACTATGAAGAATATTCTAAATGCAGCTAACAGTAAAAACATGTGAGAAATACCTTCAGTATCCTGTCTTTAGAAACTAAACCCTAAAACCATCTATTAGCAGTTTTGCTATAGCACTTCTGAAGTCACTTATTTTGAAAATGAATAAAATGAATAAGTGATGCTTAAAATACACCTGCCAAAGGACAGTCAAGATGTTCTACCTCAACCTTATTAGTATTCAGCAACTATTCATCTTAGACATTCAGCTTTTAGATTTCTTTCTTTTGAAGTTGTAGCGATGAGAAATTTAGGCGGGTTGAAATTGAAGATGACATTTAATAATTTATAAATAGCTTTATAAATAGTCTTGGATGCTTAGAAATAGTTTGGGCCACAGAAGTTCTTGGGAAATGTTTTGGTATGCGTGAGGTATAGTTTCCACACAGCAGGTCTGTCCCCTGACTGGCTGTCTGTCTCAGCCACCTCTACCTCACACCACTTGTATAGCTAACATAACAGTTATCGCAACAGAATTCATCTGAGTCAGAGATGAGTGGGTTTTTTTCCACAGATGTTATTCAAATTGCGTTATTTCATATTTAGTGCTCTCAAATATAGCTTGGATCATTTGGAAAATCAGCTACTTGATGGTCATTCAGTAAAAACATGTTGGGAGCACACCCCTGGCCAGCTTTGTCTTTTGTTTTTTTGGTTAGAAGCCGAAGCCTGAAGGGGTCTGGTATGAGCCAGGTTTAAGGAACTGCTGTCCCAGGCTGTAGTTGTGCGGTTTGGGGGGCTAAAATGAAGGCCAAATTAATAGTGATGGGGAAGGTTATTTGTGATTTTAAATGGCCAGTTCCCCAATTCCTATAATTTGCCACCGCCTCTTTTGAGATGACGTGGAGTACCTCATCAGCCACCTGAAGCAGGGTCACCTGTAGTACAGTGCTTGAATTTGTATGCGTACAGCTGCTAATTAGGCTGGATTTAGCTGATGTACTCAGATGAAGTATTCAAATGACTTTCACTGGTGACCGGTCCTGGCCCCGACTCCTGCCAGAAGACTGATGGTGTGGTATCGTTCTCCTTACCAGTATAGGTTTGTGTAGCTGGTGTTTGGGGGAAGAACGTATGCAGGGGTGCTTGGGTTTGACAGTGATGGATAACACAGGGCAGCCGTGGCTTTCCTTACTATTTAGGAAAGCTCTCATTTGTATAGTGGGGCTCCATGTGCTGACAATGGCATCATTTGTGAATGATTTGCTGCTTCTCTCATGTTATTTATTTATTTGTTTATCAATTCCTGATGACAGTCTTGCTTTTTGCGCTGGTAAGCTGCACCCACTGGACAGAACCCACTCCCCCCCTCCCCGAAACACATAATGGCACCGTAACCATAAGGATTGCCCACTGCGTAATCTTTCTTATCTTTATAAAAATGTTAATTTTTTAAGAAGACAATGATAAATTTATTTTCTCATTCCTCATTGACCGAGGACAGTCCTGGGTCCATGCTCTAGGAAACGCTTCAGTCTGGCCTGGCAGCAGCTGCCTATAGAACTATCCCAGACATGATTACTTTTTATTTCCTGCCGTGAGTTATTCAGTTCTCGGGTTTGTCACGGCTAATTTGTTTTCATTTCAGCCAAGTGCTCTGGTGAGCAGAACATTAGCAAAGAGCACCATAATGTTTACTGGCTAGCTGACAAATGTAACGGCTAACTGACAAATTCAAACGTCGGTCTCACTCCTTCGCTCCGGCCATCACCCTGTCCGTTCCTGTACAGCGTCCAGTCCGGTATGAGCAGCGGTCAGAGCCTGGACTCTACTAGGACTGTGCTGCGTGTACGTATTGCAGGTGTGTGAATGTCTAGTAGCGAACTTCCCCGCTGCCGCTGTGCTATAATTTATAATCCTGCCTTTGCTGGTCGAGCAGAGGCAGGGTATATTTTGCCGCAGGCTTTGGGGGTGCACTCCTCTGCTAAACACCGTGCCCTCCTGCACACGCTTTTCTTCATGATAACATTTGCCAGAGTCTTATACATTAACATCGTTTGCAAAGGATGTAGAGAGATTTCAGAATCAGAACGCACAGGGCATGTGCAGGTGGGAGAATCAGGGCAGGAGGAGGCAGCCTGCTCGTTTGCTGGTACTTACCCACAGACCAGTGTGAACCATTTTCCTCTTTTTTATTCTGCACATACTGTGGCAATGAAAGGTCCAGTGCATAGCCTGTTCAGTTCATAGCTTCGGTTCTGACCCGGACTGGTGTAGGAGAGGGCTGTTACCCGCTTTCTGTGAATCTTGCTGCTGCCTTGGAATTTTACAGTCCCTCAAATTAACGGTCCTGTTAGCACCATTATATACCAAGGCACACAAGGGATTCTGTTTCAAAAGGGAGAATCATTAAAGGTTGTTTTTTTAATACACTTGTTTTGTGTGGTGTGATGTGATGCTGCGTGGCTTCTGTACTAGTTATGATGCCCCGTGCAGAGACACACTGTCACAGTTGCTGGGGCCTGCTCTGTGCTGAGATTTAGCTCAACTTTGTTATTTGCAAATGATTTAGTAATGACTGGATCACGGCCCGTGTTTTGTATGTAAGCGTTCTTTAGCCATGCTGCACTCAGGTTTCACTGTAACTTTTAACCCCACATTGCTGTCAGAAGGTTCTTCTGGTCATCAGCGTTTGTTCAGGGGCTCCATTCACCTCTTGAGGTGATCAGGAGAATGTTTTCTCTTTGGATGGAAATGCAGCTCAGTTCACCTGTCTTATCTTAAAATTTATTTCACAATGAAATTGCATTGCATAACCTACACTTATTTTTTCTTTTCAGCCTTTTTAAATTAAAATTATATATGAGCTAAATAATTTTTATTCTGACAACATGAATCCTGGTTTGTCCCACTCCTTTGTGCATCTGAGCTCCAATTAAATGGGAGTCTATACATGATGTGCATGTGTGTGTCTTGAGGAGGGGGCGGTGGTTATCAAATTGAAAAGCAATGGCTTATGTGGTCAGACGGTTTAATTCCCCTTAGCAGCTTTATCTGGGCTTTCATTGCTTTGTGAAGTAATCATCCCCTCCTGTGTTCCAGATGGTCATCAGGGGACACTTTTTGTACTGCCATTGCGGTTTAAATATATTGGCATATCTTTGAGTTGTGTGGCTCTACGCCTCCCCTTGGAGGCCACAGATAAACACAGCACCCTGCATCTGTTGGTCACTAAATACCATTTTTTTTTTTCTGATTTATTCCAAAGAAACCAGGCATGTCCTTTGTGTAAACGGCTAAAAACATGAAAGTGACCCTGTCTGCAGTTCCATTCTCCATTCATGTGCTTCAAATAAGGGAAGAGATCAGTTGCGTCCACAAAGCCTTGTGTAATCCTTCCAAGGTTACCAGACAACTGAAGACAACTGATGAAATATGCATCAAATATCACTTTTACTTTCTCTTTGAAGCTTTCCAATGTTCTCTAGAAATTTGTCTGCTGAGTTTCACCTGGGTTTTGGAGAGGTGTTCCATGCATTATTAGCCAGTCAGTCATCTTCTATACTGCTTCATCCTGTTAAGGGTCGCGGGGAAGCCTGGAGCCCATCCCAGAACACATAGGGTGCAGGGCAGGGGACACCCAGGACAGGGTGCCAACCCACCGCAGCCATGCCTTATTAATAGAAATCATTTAGGTTAAAACTGTATTATTTTGCTGCCTGTATACAACATAATATTTTGGGACAATTGAGCTTTTGGTTTTATAAATGTGCTGGAAGAAAGTATAATACCTGTGGACATATCATGGTAAACTTATTCATGCATGTGTGAACCTGGTAGGTTCCGCTGAAGTGTTGCTTTCCACCTTCTACAGCTGTGGTCCATACTGAGGTCTGGTAGACTATGAGTGTAAATTTGAAGTACTGTCCCCTGCCCTGCACCCTATGTGTTCTGGATGTGCTCCAGACTTCCCTGTGACCCTTAACAGGATGAAGCGGTATAGAAGATGACTGACTTCCATATAACAGGTCTCTATGGAGATCATTGTAGTGTGCAGGTTCTCAGGAGCAAAAGCCACATTCATAATGTCATGCTCAAATCTACAGCACTAATGCAGCATCCAGTTCAGACACATAGAGAAGTAAAGATGGGTCATGACAGACATATAGACTTTGCAGACAAGCACAGAAAACACAAGCAGCAACAGCGGGCATAATTACAGTAAGCTATAGTATGTGGAGTGGGTAGGTCAAGCTAAAGTAATAGGTCTTCTGTCAAGATTTAATTACTGATACCATTTTGGCTGCTCATACGTAAGCTGGCAGACTGTCTCATCATTAAAGTGGCCAGTGATTGAAGGCTTTAGTGCCAACAGTTTTTAAAATTTATATGTGGAATAACAAGATTAGTGTTGGTCCCTTACAGTAGCATTTGCTTGTGTCCAGAGCAATGGAGAGATCATTTGTTTTTTGTTATCCATAAACGGTTTCGTCTGAAATGAAAGACCTGTTAAAGTGACGGGTGTGCATTGAGTAAGGTAAGGTAAGGTAAGGTAAGGTAGAACTTTATTAATCCTTTGGGTAGGTTCCCTCAGGAAATTAAGTTTTCAGCAGCGATACAGCACAGTAAAACAAGACACGAGTAGACAAGGACAGCTAGCCACTCTTGGTGGAATACAGTCGAAAATATAATGCCAGTGCTATTCATTGTCTTAACCTCTTTGTCCTGGTGAGGGTCGCGGGGAAGCCTGGAGCCCATCCCAGAGCACATAGGGCGCAGGACAGGGGACACCCTGGGTGGGGCACCAACCCACCACAGGGCACAGCCAATGCTATATAAATTTAAAAAATTTAAGACTGTCAACGATAAATTAAAGACTGCTAACAATAAATTAAGACTGCCAATGATAAATTAAAAAGACTGCCAATGAATCTACATACAGATTTCTTGTACAATGTATACTTGATATAATGCTATAATATAATACAATATATAATATATAATGCTATGGTATATACCATGATGGTTGCCAGTTCTTGTTTCCTGATCAGAATAATCGGGCTAAATGCTCCTCCCCAGCCTCTGTCCTCCTGTTACATTTTCTCCACCAAGTGAGGAATTGAATACTTTGATGGCAAGAGGGACAAAGGAGTTTTTAAATCTGTTTGTTCTGATCTTGGGGAGAAGCAGTCTGCCACTAAACAGGCTTCTCTGGTTGCTGATTGCAGTATGCAGAGGATGACTGGCATTATCCTTAATGGATTGGTAAGTAAAATCACATGTCTTTTGCATGAGGATGTAAGGCCATACAGAGGAAATAGACTGAGCTTCGGAAGGGAAAAATGAACCATCGCAGGAGTGGAATGAGAAAACGTGACACATCTTTTCAAATTGGAAAGGTTGTTAAAAAATTAATGTTCAAACTGTTAACGTTATTTAAAATATATATGTGAGGCCTAGAATTGCCTACAAATTGCCTGTACTTTCATGAAATGTGGAAACTCAACGGAGTCATTCAGCTGAAGAAAATTATAATTGGGTCTTGAAAATTGAGTCCCACCCGTGATGACTGTTTGTACACAAAAGCTTTAGTTTACTCTCAGTTCTAATTGCAGGTGGTTGCGCCTCACCAAATATAGTAACGAAAATTGGCAACTTGGGAAATTAAAGACCGACGCACAAGCGTGGCTATTTTATGTTACGTTCTCCCACCAAAGGCACAAGGTTTGGCTGTGTGCAATTTTGCATAGTTGCTCGCCACGTTTCCTCATCTGAAGCACTAGGTTATAACTTCACTATTTTAAATTAAGTGCTTCCAGTGTGTCACATTGAGGTGTGGAAAGTGCGTTCATAATCACCCTTATAATCGCCTGCTGAATATGTAAGCTGTGAGAACCACTGTGAATTAAGGCATCTGTTCACGGAGTTAATAGAACTGTCTTGCCCAGGCATTTCAATTCAAAGTGTGAGATTTTTCACTATAAAGCCTAAAAGTGAGACTTGTATGTTGCTGCACAAAATAGCGAAAGTGGACATCTATATAATAGGTGCGGCACTAGGGCCCTGTATATTATGTTGCAATCTCCCTGTACCACACTGTGGAGCTGTTCAAATGACCAAGAGGTCTGCAAGTGCTGAACTAATAAGAGGTTATTTGCTGCTGGACTGTTAATGCTGTGAGAGATACACGTGTGCAGACTTCGAAAGTGCAACTTTATGTCTGCCACCAGCAGCTGGAGTTATCTGGGACAAATGGGAAGGGGGGGGGGTCTACAAGGGTTAGGGTTGATGGAAGGTGGCAGACATTTCATGTAAACCTGACTTGAAAAGAAAGGACATTTTTGCCTGTATGACAGATCAGCACTGAATGATGAAGACAGTGTCTGACAGCTGCAGAGGAAGGCCAGTACACAGGCATGTGGCGACACCCGGGGGTCGCGGGAAAACAACCATGTCATGACACTGAAAAATTGAGCCACGCTCCCCGCTCAGACTGACAGCTGTTTTTTATTACTGCCAATTTGGAATGGAGTCCCACAACCTGATGGGTGATTCTCCACTCCATTTTAGAAAGAAAATTGCTTCTCTAGTGTTCATACATATCAGCTAGTTTTTTTTTTTTTTTTGTATTTCATAGTCCTACTTGTATGGCACAGGGAAAAGGTCTGTGTGATGAATAGTGATTTATTTTGCTGACTGTACTAGTATATGTTAATGGTCTTATTTCCTGTGATGATATAGGTGATTTTAAACACAAAATTGGAAATACAGAGTTGCATGACAGAGATCATATAAACACTGTAGGCCCATCTTGCTTACATATTTTTTCTTTTGTTGGACTGTGTAAATTAAAAGTATTTCCTGTTTACCAGGATGGAACAGTATTCACTCATTAATATTTAACAGTGCTTCACTGCCTACACTACCTTTCTTCTCGGTATGTAATAGCAGGTTTCTCAGGACCATCAAGTTTCTGCACCTGTTTACACTTCCTGTTGAGTATCTGACATCCTTAAAGTTCAGCTGTCTGGACCACTCAGCTGCAGAAGTGAGATTGAAGACCCATGAAAAACCTCAGGCGGGGCATGTCTTCAGACACTGCTAGGGAATTTTGTACCACAGACAGGGTGTTGAAAGTCCTCTTCAGTTAAGCACCCTTTAAAGCTCTGGACAGATAGACTGAAGGTTAGTGGAGTAAAGAAGTAAGGTGATGAGGGGCTGGAGAATTACACTATATGACTGTATGAGAACATGTGAGAAAGGAATATACCATCTGGACTAAAAATAAGTAGTCATTGATTATACCATTTGGACTGAAAATGCATGGTAATGGACTAGACCATCTATAAGGCTGCTGCACCCTTTTTCTTCCCAGCTAACGGGCTGTCTCTACAGGGTTATTTAGCATACTGCTACTGCTTTGCCAGTGTTAGCTCTCTGTTTTTGGTCAGTAACCTCTGTATAACCCTGTTTGTAGCTTTCACTCTCTGTCTCTCTTTCCTCTTATTTAGAAAAAGTACAGGTGAGACGCGCCTATGTGAAGAAAAGCAGGGCTTGAATACAGACAGGCTGCTGCTGTTTCAGGGATATGGTTTTCAGCAGAAATGCTATAGCATTGCTGTACGGCAGATATTCTTTGTGTAAAACAGCCAAAACCAATATACGCCGCGTCGTTTGTGGGCCGGTCATGTATAGAAATCAGTGGTGTTTCCAGGCCAGTTTCCTGTGGGGGAAGATGCGATGTGTCATTTTACAGGTACGATTCAATATCGTCTAAGTCAGCAGCGTGACAGCTTTACACTGCCTGCAGCTCTCAGCAGATCGATATCGGCGGGCTGTTACATAAATGCGTGTATCATAAACGTGTACATTTACTCGTCTGGGAACGGTGCCCAGTCTTTAACTTATTACAGCGGGCCGAGCAGAGAGGTATGAATATCGAACCCCGCGTGCTGCGCTAATAGCTACTTGTATAGCTGTTCCAGGCAGAAAAGTCAATTTGCGAGCTCACGTTGATTAAGCATTCGGGTTTTGGCTGATGCAGCGGGAGGCATTTGTGTTAAAGTTCTTGTGCTTTAGAGTTACAGTCTACACCAAGGACAATGCTTCTTTGGGGTCAGTGAATACGGATGAAAAAGAGCATTGTTAAATGCAGCACACGCCCCTTTCTATAGGGTGTGCCTTGGTTAAGCTCTCATCTTGGCTCATACACAGTTCAAGCTGTTCAAGCAAAACTTTTCCAAAGCCCCAAAACACTGTAAGACTCAGTAGGGTTAAAATGAAGGGTGTGTAAACTGGTTCCCTGATTGTTTTCCTTGCTTTTGCATGCTTGTGGTCAGGTGTTGACTCTCTTTGACCCGAGGTGTCCTGACCACCTCTATGTGTTTTACATACTTGGCAGTGTTGACCAGATGTCTCCCCCCACTGCAGGTGCCCCTGGCTGAGCCGGACGATCTCGCCTGCCGTGCCGCTCTACAATGCCGTTATCTTCCTTTTTGTGTTGGCCAACTTCAGCATGGCGACCTTCATGGACTCAGGCGTCTTCCCCAGAGGTCAATAGTGCTTCGCACATATTTACACGCATAACTCAAGTTGGTAACTACTGGCTTGCACGGGTTGACATGAACAGTCGGCTGGGCAAGTGAACGGTCATGATATTCTCCTCTGGAGTTTGTGGTTTGTGAAGGCCCGCTGTCATACTTGGTTAGAGGATTGCTCACCTGTGCTGTGTTGAACTGGAGGATGGAATGTGTATCCCTAAGTATCCCTGAGCAACTCTCACCTCCAACAGAACACACACCATTTTCAATCCTGTGGTCTCCATTAACACAATCACTGGGCCATCATATTTTCTGTCTGTACTTCTGTCAGTAATGTTTTTATTGCAAAAAACAGCCAGAAAGTGCTGGCAGAAATTTTTCAGGCTTTGAAAAACCAAAAGCTTCAAAGTCTTTTTTTCCACTTGTTTAAATGGTTTATGTAATCATTTTTAAATGTAACAAAAATGTCCCTTTTGACCCTGCAGTCATGTAGTGGGTGTCATAAAAGGTATGTAGAGATGTATAATTCAGCCTGTACACTTTGGTAATTATAACTGTGCAGTCCACTTTGGCATTTAGACATATAACCAACTTTTTGAAAGTCCGATAATTTTCTCATTATAATCCTTTTCTTTTAACGTAAAACGCTTGATCAGTGTGAAGATTTCAGGGAAAATGACCGTAGGGGGTTTGGGGTTATGGTATCCCTGAAAGACTTGTTTCCATGGCAGCGACTGAGGAAGAGGAGGACAAAGATGACGACTTCCGCGCCCCACTTTACAAGAACATGGAGGTGAAGGGCATCCAGGTGCGGATGAAGTGGTGTGGCACCTGCCACTTCTACAGACCCCCTCGCTGCTCACACTGCAGCGTGTGCGACCACTGTGTGGAGGTGAGGGGAAGATGTAGACATGGAGGGGGGCAGACAGAGGAGAACCGAGAGAGAAAAGGAGAGAGACCAGAAGTGTGGGGAATAGGAGAAGGGAGTGAAGAGGGGTCAGAATGAGCAGGGGTAGGAATCCCAGGACAGATGGATAGAGAGAATAAGACAAAAGAAGGCAGAGCAGAGAGAGAGGCTGAGAACGTGCTTATTGTCGAACATTGTACTTTTGTCAGTGCTGCAAGTCCTTTATTGGTTATTTAAATTGTACTACATTACTAACATTTTCAGGGCCTGCTGCCATACATTTACACAGACTTTCACTAGATACTGATATCATTTGTAGCTCCTGTCTGTGTTATAAGTTCTTTTGGTGTAACGCTTCCAGAGTAAGGAGGCGAGGAGGCAAAGGTAGAGTCTAATGTGCAAAAGGGGACTTTAATACAAAGGGTTTAAGAATAGGTATATAAAGGAACAAGGATTACAGATATCAAGGTTAACAGAGCCAGAATCAACTATAAAAATGAACATTACTTCAGGTACAATGAAGTACTATGAACAACTGGCAGAGGACTAGACCACAAAGGGCAATACATATAGGACACAACAAGCTTAAACACACGCAAAAACTAACAAGGTAAGTACACAAGGCTGGGAACACATAACGAGGACTAATCACACAGGGAAACATGGCAGGAATGGTGACATCTGATGGACACACATGGAATGGCAGGGAGGACGTTTCATTTGGGTCCTCTCCATGCTGTAAGCCGTGAGTCTCCTGGATCCCAGCCGCAGACTTGTGGGCTGTCCCCCTGCAGGACTTTGACCATCACTGCCCCTGGGTGAACAACTGCATCGGCAGGCGCAACTACCGCTACTTCTTCCTGTTTCTGCTGTCGCTCAGCGCACACATCATGGGCGTCTTCTCCTTTGGCCTCCTCTTCATTCTGCACCACCTGGAGTGTCTGGAAGCCCTGCCAACCACTGTCACGTATCCTTAAGCCCCGCCTGCCTTCTAACCTTCATTCCATCTCTCAGTCATGCCCCTGTGGTACAGGGGACTAGTCTAATTCTATACCATCATATATATCATTCATACACTGTATGTTTTTTGGTGCCCTGTGAAGCTCTTTCAATAAATTCTATTATAATCTAAACATTTTGTCAAAATGTTTAAGTAAGGTAATCCTATAGACCGTTGTTGTATTTCAGTATGATGTATATATATCGTACTGTGTTGAGTATTTGACTAAAATAATTATTTTAATATTGAGTGAGAACTGTAGAAGTGGTTTCTTGTGTGTGTTGTGATGGGAAAGGTGCACACAGGTAAATGCCTTGATGGCTTCAACCAGCTTGGCAGTGATGTGTGTGTCAGGCCTCTTCTTCATCCCAGTGTGCGGCCTTACTGGTTTCCATATGGTGCTGGTGGCTAGGGGTCGAACAACAAATGAGCAGGTGAGAGGGCTCACAAGACCCAGCAAGGGTGAGGACCAAAATGCTATCATCGACTGCTGGTTCACATCTACCTTCATGACCCTCTTATGTTTTGTAATGTGTCAGTATGTGTCAGACTGTTCCAGAATCAGCAGAGAATTGGGTGGTCTGTCTGAATTTTTGTAAACAAAGGCCATATGGCAAAAATAAGACCTCCCAACTTCATCCTCATCTCTTCATCCTCATCCAGATCACAGCACTCTGGAAGCTCGTATTGTATTTTGTTATTGAGCTGTAGCTGAAGGTGGAAACTATTTCCCAACAGGTAACTGGCAAGTTCAAAGGTGGGGTCAATCCCTTCACACGTGGCTGCAGTGGCAACATTGAATATGTCCTGTGCAGGCCCCTCGCTCCTAGGTAACAACGTAATCATCGTGGAACTCATGCTCTGTAGATTCAGAACTCACAAGTTTCCCAGAATTCTATGTCTCCTGTTGTGCCACAGTTCCATGATGGAAACTCACCTGCCATTCCAGACTTCTAGATGCAGAATGGACCTGTTTGTTCTCCCTAAAAGCCCACATAGAATTTCTGCTACTTGTCTGCTTTTTCTGTTTATGACACAAATGGAATCATGCCACCACCCCCACTCCCCCTTTACTATCATGCCCAACAGGTACACAGTGGCACCCAAGATGAATCCCTGCATATCCATCCAGCCCCCGTTCTTGCAGCCAGCTCTCTCAGATGGACAGATCACCTTCAAGGTGAGAGACAATGGAAGCGACCACATTGTCCAAGCCATGGCCAGGGAGGTGAAAGTGACTTGGAGTAGGTAACGCCTCATCCTCACTGACCGTGGGAGAAATGGTCTGGAGACACTTCATTAAACATGCCAGTGGAGTTGTCTGTTACCAAGGTCCCTTTTGTGTCTGTAGAAGTGAGATATGACATCATTAAACTGATGAAATTGGGATCCAGGGATGCTGATGTGGCATAGAGAGTCGACAGCATTGCTTCTTTCATGTAGTGTTAAATCCTTGTGATGCATTCCCCTTCTGCCCTCTTCAGTCCAAAGGCAGTCTGGACATGCTGGACGCACTCCCCCCACTGCCTTCCCGGGCTGATTCCACCTTGGACTCTGACCTGCAGAGTGTATTGGATGAGAGTGAAGGTAAGACCATATTTCCTTTATAGATTTCTGTGTAAACATATTTAAAATCTATAGTTGTCTCTTTATATCTAAAATGTTTGAGCTGGATGAACCAATCAGCTTTAGCTAGTCTATGATTCCTGTGTCATTGCTCAGTGGTCAGGATTTGTCTGGTTGAAGTTTTGGTGCCATCTAGTGGCAGTGCTATGTAGCTCTATGAATGATCCAACTACGTTACATTACTGTAATTGCTTAAAATGTTATTGATTTTCATCAAACAGAGAAGTAATAATTTGAAAAATTACATGGCATGGGATTATTTAAAAGTGGTGGTGTTTTATGCCCAATACATGGACCAGTATTTGCACTATAGCCTTTGCAGCCTAATGGTAAAAATGCTTTATCCTGTCATGACACGTTCTGTCCGGTCTCACAGCTGTCAGTGACATTGGCTTTGCTCGTGACCTGATCTTCTCTTCCCCATGTCCACCAGATGGACTCTCCGCACAAGCTTTGTTTAAGTTCCACTCTTTGTTTGGGCCTTCAGCCAGAGTGCAATACAGCACATCAGGGGAGCAGGTGGGTTGGACAGACCTCCACAGGGGCCCAGAAAGGCAAACTACCTAGTTGTTTGCCTTCTATGTTACTGTGTTCTCTTTTGTTGCCCGTTTGTAATCTGACACTCCTAATGCCGGTTTGGACCTTCACCTGCACAGGTTACAACAAGCAGAGATCACCAGGCCTTTGGTGGCCTTGGCGATGGCTCCAGGGACCACGATTACTTCTCGGAGCCTGACTTGGAGCTATCTGACTGCAGGAAGCGGTCTGCCCACTGGGCCTTGCGGTCCTCCCCATTGCAGATGGAATCCAGCAGCCTTCACTCCCGCACTCTCAGCCTGAGGGAGTCACACCAGCGTGCGGACCGGTTCCACTCCCATACCACCAGACCCGACAGTTCCAGTGTACCCGGTGCACTTTTCAGCCACAATGGCAGCTTGTCCTATGACAGCTTGCTGAGTCCCGTCAATCCCCTTGGCACAGGTGAACGCCTGGCCCACACTGGGCTGGCATCACTGGGCTACTGCCAGCCAACAAACCTGTTCCCCTCCTGGGGTCCTAGCCTTCCTCGCCCGCTTCTGGCAGGCAGGTTCTCCCCTCACCCAAAGGTGCCCTCCCCCGTGCAGTACGATAGCTTGTCCAAGACTGTCATGGCCTCCATCCAAGAGCGCAGGGAGGCGGAGGAGGAGAGGCTGCAGCAGCTGCTGAAGGCCCATTCCCAAACTCCGGCCCAAGTGGACACCACTGTTTACGACACCCCCCGTGTGCACACCCTGCACCCAGGGCCGGGCTACGTCAAGTCTCGCAGTCCCACTCCACCCTCCTTCAGCTCCCGGGACAGTCTGGTGGGCGCTAGGGTGAGGGCGCCCTACCTGCGTTCCTCTGCCTCCAAGTCCTCCATGACCTCCATCACCTCGATGACATCGGTGCAGACGGACACGTCCAGCAGTGGCCTGCAAGCCCCTGCTCACCAGTCGTGCCACTCCACCCCTCCACGTTCTTCTTCCTACACGCCTCCAAAACACCCTGCTCTTTTCAGTAGGAGGGGCTCCTCCCCACAGGGAAATGTTAGATGTGATTCCTAGCATTGTGGCCCAATCCAGAGTGTCACCAATTCAATTACAGCTAAATGTGGGTTTGCTGCAGGGTTATAGGATCCGAAGCTGTGCTGACATCGTAAGACTTCTCGCTCACCGTTGGACATGAGCAGATCTTCTGGGTGGGACTTCCGGGTCAGGAGCAGCAATTCAGTGTCTGTGTTTTAAAAAGGAAAATTGTAAAGTAAAACAAACGTATACAAACTATACAAACTACACATTTTGTATTTTTAGAATCAAACGTAATTTGACTTTTGTATTTTTAAAAATATAATAAAGTAATTTATTTCCTCTCTATTCTCACCCGAGCAGTTTGCATCTCTGAACATTCTGAGACAGGGGTGTACAGAGAGATCTTCTGGGGAAGGAGCGTTATTAAAAGGAGCATCTTTATTGACTAATATAAAATTATCACTTAGATAGAGGGGCACTTTAAACTGTTGGAGGAGAACAGGAAGTGCCAGAGCACCAAGTGCCTCCTTTTCAGCATGTCTCTTCTGAAGTGCACTTAACTTTGTCATGTCTTCCTCATCCATCTTCACTTCCTCTGGCACCCATACTGAACGTCACTGTCACTCCTGTGTCTTTCTCAGGGACACCACCATGGTACTGCCCCGTGGTCCGCTTTTCAATCAACCTGCTCCTTATACTATCTGTATATCACTGTGGCTCTGGAAATCTGCATCTGCCGTGTACTCATTGTGTGAGAATTTTTTGTGTCTTATTATTTCTTTAGTATAATATTTTGTCCAAATTTAAACTATAGTTGGAGTATTGCACATTCAGTGTAAGAACATAATGAGCACCTGCTGTGCTTTTCCCTTCAAGGTTCTTCATTGCTAAATACACAAGTTTTATCTTATTATTAGCGTGTCTGTATCGGTGCTTGAAGTAGGCCAGCACCCACTGGGCTGTACTTTGTATTTTTACATTGTTTACGGCACCATGTCATTTTAATGGTTTTCTAATACTGACCAATACACATTCCACACATCCTTATAAGGGGAGTAATCCCCCTTCAAGTGTATGTGTATATGTGTGTGTGTGACAGACAGAGCGAGTGTGTGTGTGTGTGTTACAAAACAATGTGACGGGAAGTATAGTAAAATAATATGCCATGAAAACATGGCTATGTAAATTAGGAAAAGAGTTTTTAAAAACTATTTACCCTGTTACTAGTGTAGATTTCTGTAAATCAGGTCAGATTTTTAAATCTTGCCAGTTTCTCACAACCTTGTTGTATGTACAGAATCTCAAAGCTGTGTGTGTCTCAGTAACTTTCATTCCCATCCTGTATGTTTACTTTGATCTTTCAAGACGTTGGCAAACTCCACATATTCCTCTGATGAGAACGTATAATGTCTCTGAAATGGACACCTTGTTTAATCTTAAATTTTTTTTTACAAAATGTATTACTGTGCCCAGTAAAAAGATCCTATTAATATGTTCATAGCAGCTCATGTTACCTAAATTAAAATTTTAAAATATCATAAAAGCACATGGCAGTTCTATTATTATGTACAATAATTATATAATGATGTGACTCTCAGTTGTTAAACTGCTTAAACAGAATGAAGGAGCGGTTTATCAGCAAGGAACAGCGCTGCATACAAATTGACACCCCAAACGTGCTTTTCAAACTACTGAGAGGTTCCCTGAATGCACGTTTGCTTTGCTCAGAATTTCTGGGCATCTCTGTAGAATTAACAAAAAAAATTGCATGTCAGAAAACTATACTGAGCAACGGTGCCATCATCAAGGTAACGTGAAGGTCAGTATGGTTTTGACTGTATAGTCGTACCTTATTGCTGAAGTCAGATTTTTGAAGGAACAGCAAAGGCTACGTCAGTGTGTACATGTATTTAAATGTAGTCAGTCTGAATTTTTGTTCAGAATAGGACACTGGGCCTTCTTGACTGCCAGTCATTATTTTAAAATAGGTGATTCCTTGAAATTACTGCATCCATCCATCCATCCATTATCTTAACCGCTTATTCCTGGTGAGGGTCGCGGGGAAACCTGGAGCCCATCCCAGA
>JABJVR010039379.1:0-32239 GCA_025773905.1 Chitala chitala
TAGGCGGCACGGTGGTGTGGTGGTTAGCACTGTCGCCGTGCACCTCCAGGCCTGAGGTTCAATTCCTGCCTTGGGTCTGTGTGTGTGGAGTTTGCATGTTCTCCTTGTGCTTGGTGGGTTTTCTCTGGGTTCTCTGGTTTCCTCCCACAGTCCAAAGATGTGTAGGTTAGGTTGATTGATGTGTCTAAATTGCCCGTAGTGTGTGTGTGTGTGTGTGCCCTGTGGTGGGATGGTGTCCCCTGCCCTGCGCCCTATGTGCTCTGGGATGGGCTCCAGGCTTCCCTGTGACTCTTAACAGGATTAAGTGGTATACAAGATGACTGACTGTTCCAATAGGTAGCAGGTAGTTTATTTCTATAAAGATTAGCTGAGCAGTACCCAGAACATTGACTGTTTCTTGGTACCTCGAGTGACTTCCCCTAAATACTTTGCTGCTCCCACATTAAACATTCCTATATCTTGTTCTGTCCCTCTCTATGAAACACATTAAACTTTCTTTGCATGGCCAAGTTCCTATGGGCTTTTTCAAGCAGATCACCAGTAGGTAGACAGACACACCAGCATGGCCACACTTTAGCCAGGAGACCCATTCGTTTTAACACCTAACAGGGTTGAGACTTTTCTGCAGGTACAGCAGGTCTGCGACCTTTGGGGAGGCCTGCAAGTATTTCGTCCGCCTCCCCACATGGCTATATAACTGCAGCTCTGTCTTGACCTGTCTCTCTCTTTCCTTTGCTGTTCATCTCCATGTTGAACTAACTACAGCTCAGCTTCTTTTGTGAGCACCTGATCTTAACTGTAAGACAGCCTCGTGGCCATGGCTTGAGCCCAGCTCTCCCTCTAAAGGCTCTGCTCTATCGGACTGACCTGACCTGACCTGACCTCCCGCACCTTTTTCTGCTTTCCCTAATCTGGAGCTGCCTGTCTCACATGTAGCTGCCCTGTTGTGTCTCCTTGTTTCCTGTCTGCAGCTCAGTGGCACCAGCAGATTCCCCCACCCATGAGGAAGGTTCGACCGACTGCTAGCCGCTATGCTGCACTGACTGGTCAAGGCCTGGACATCCTGTCTGCCTTCCCATCTACTGACAGCAGCCCCATCCTGTTTGCCAGCTCCCCTGTGGAGGCAGACCTGGAGAGTGAGGAGCTGTAGGGTGTTGGCTAATGCCTTGCCTTAGGGGACACCCCATTCATCCTCAAAATACAGGACTCCTCATACACTCTAGGTGTCCCCCCACATAAAACCTATCTCCAGCACTTTTACAACACAGTTGCCATCCATCCCTAGAGCTTACATGTGTGTGTGGTCAGTAGGAGGAATTAGCATTATGAGAAATGTTATTTAGTTATTCACTTATCTTCTCACTTCTAAGAGCATGATAATCAGGCATTTGCACCAGTTATGTCATCAAGTAATATTAAACATACATTTAATGAGACATGAAGATTATAGATAGAATAACTGCACCATGGAAACGATCTAATACAGGGTTGGGGAATCACTGTTCTGGAGGTCTGCAGTGGTTGAAGGTTTTTGTTTCAGCCAATTTATTTAATTTAATTGAAATCACTATCTTAATTAAATATGAATTACACCATTGTTCCTCCACATTGCTTCTGATTACATGCATCTGTCTGTGCTTAATTTTCTTTATTTATTGTTGGAAAACAAGAGTTACGAAGAAGGAAGTTAAAAGTGAGACTCGCGTGCTTAACATCTGTAACAAAAATATAAATCACACATTACAATATTACTCTAACTGCAGCACCTGAAATAAAAACCTGCCTGCACTATGGCCACCCAGGACTACAATTCCCCAGCCCTGATCTAACAGAAAACCAGGTGTATTCTGGGCCCTACGTGTTGTGAAGTATTACGTAGTTTAACAATGATCCAAACTCCATTCAGGATTGAATAGAATGGGTCAGGTAATAAGTGTCCTGCCTGTTTATTCAAGGCGACAGTTCAAATAACGTCTCGAAGAATAGAGTGAAACTTAAAAAAAATGCACTTTAGGCCATGTTTATAATCATACATTCTATACAAATTACATTGATAAAGACATATTGGTCTATATCAAAGACATATCGAACCACTGCTTATCTTTACAAACTACATTATGCAATATTGAAAATATCACAAAGAAGCTGTTACAAAAGTCTACTCAGATTTGCCAAAATAAACTGTTTACAGAAAACCATTCATCACATAAATTTAAAAACGTAAAATGACTATTATAACTTACCACCACTGGTTTCTTAAACACTGCAATCTCCAAATTCACAACTTCTGCTTGTCTTTTAAAGAGTAACAAAAAACTGATTTAAATTTTTATCCAACTTACTGCAGTACATCATCTGGCCAGGGGAAGTGCTGAATTGCAGAACAAACAACATAAATATTGAAACACCAGGGGGCTCATTTTTAGAAACGTTCATCCATTCTTGCGGAAGAATAAACATACATAGAAAAATTAAGTGGTATGCAAAAATTACATCAGATTTGTAAAACGTTGCGTAAGACAAAATACACATCTTACAGCATTATTGCAGAAACACTCGTATGTATGAGCACTTTAGAAATTTACCCCATTGCCACTCAGGAATTACCCTCAATTGGCAATGCAAATTAGCCACGTAAACGCTGTGTAAATTAGCCATAAACCTGCAAATACTATGCAAAGGCACATCCACCACACATGCCCACCCTTACAACTGCAGGTATGAACATACAACCACAGATGGTGGAAGAGTTGAAGGGAAAAGTAGTGAAGAATTAATGGAATTAATTAGTCTTTGTTAATCCCATTTTTCTGCATTTAATTTATCCCCTTGGGCAGAGCAGTGGGCTGCCATCATTCAGCACCCAGGGAACTAGCACTAAATGCCTTGCTCAGGGAGGCACCTGCTAACAGGGCAAGATTTGAAGCACCTCCCAGTCAGATGCTCTGCCCATTGAGCCACCAGCCACCTGGAGGTTAGAGGGCTTTAGAGGACTTTTGGGGGAGATTTGCCTTGTATTAATCAGTTAAACTTATACCTGCATTTGTTTTGCATTCTTCTGCACACATTCTCCCTCAGTGTCACAGCTGGTTCAGGCAGGGGCTGAGCACCAATGTGATGTGCAGCGACATTTAGTGGTTCAGGGAGAGGCGCGTTGTGTCATTGAGTCAGGTTGTGTAAGACACAACAAGCTGTTATAATGTATTACAGACCCCTGTCGGGCGTTTAATAAAGAACGCCTCCCGTCCATGTCGCTTTTTAATCTATTTCCTCCAAAATGTTAGTACAACTGCTCTGGAGCATTCGTAAACTCGCATCAATTTTTCTAGTTTTCCTTCATAAATGTCAAAACTGTGAGTATTAATGTTTCTCGTAGTTTAATTTACATATGAAGCCTTTATAAACGAGCCCCCCCCCCCTCCTATGATTCCCTTGTTGACTTCTGATTAATTCTCATTAACATTTTCACTGAGGTAAAACTTTGACAAACCAGAATGAAAGCTTGATGACATTATAACTGAATCTGTTTTAACATTCACCTTGTTTCCACACACATCTTTTATGTCTATGATGAATTTATTATTTTTATGGCCATCTATTTACAGAAGAGCTTTTTTCCACCCAGCAAAATTAATAGTCTGAAAAAAAAGTACTTTTGGCTTCCAATGGGAATGTTGAATGTTTGTTTAAATGTAAAATTATGGGTTTACTCACTAAAGCATCAATCAGTGAAAATCACTGTAATTTAACTTCTGTCATTCTTGTATGAATCTTTGCTGAAATTATTTTCTATGCTTTTTTTTGGGTGTGTGTATGAGAGAGAGAGCAATAGAGAAATTGGGTGTGTACTCTTGCTTGTATAGTTCCAGGACCTGTCTTTAAGGCTTTTCTGCAGCAAGCAGATTGGATTATTTTAAATTTTAAATTGTCAACCTGTTTTTTAGACCAGGTATTCATTTTCTGCTTTGTAGATACATTTCACCCGTATTTGAAGTTTTCATCAGGACAGCTCACAATTTCACGCAGAGTATTACACCGAGTGGGTTTCCTTCTAAATTCTTGTAATTTATTGTTTGAAATTCTGCAGTTTTGTATTTATACTACATTTGAGCAAAGATATAACAGCATGTTAGTTTCATAGTGAATAAAGAACATGGTAATTAGGTAGACGTAATGGTGTCAAAGTAATTTTGTGATGAATTTGGGTGAGAATGATTTATGAAAATATTTTATTGTAAAGTTGCACCGCATTGTAAAAAATACTTTTATTGTGAATAAAATTATTATATTTATTCAAACAAATACTGAAACAGAGCTTATTTTATGTCACAAGGTCTTACAATTTGAATAGGTTTTATGTACTTCACAGTACAATGTATGTTTAGTACTCTAATATGAGCAGTATATAAGTTAGAATGTAACTTTTTAAGATCAGATGCCACAGCTGAGTATTTAATCTTTAAGTGTAGTCAATGTTCTGCTCAGGAAGGAGGCAGTATAACATAATGCCAAATGAATCGACAGAATTTGTCATTTAATGTACAGCAACAGATGTCTGACTTTATATCAAATCATCTGTTGTTGATATTAAATAAATGTTTTACAAGTATGGAAATGTATGAATCGGTTTATTGAACTGACTAGAAAATATTACTGATTCATTTTCATAAAAGTGTGTGGAAAAGTGTTTTTTTTATGCATAATAAGTGACACTAATTTATATCAGATCAGAGCTGATATTTTATACATTATAAAAACCTGTAAAAACAACACAATAGATTTTCTGTTTTCAAAAGGGTAAAATTTTTATTTTTGCTTAAGAACAGTTTAAAAAAGTAGTAGCAACAAACATCTCTTATAAAACCTTATAAATTATATATTACGTACCTATTGGCCAACTTACAAAGTTCAAGGTACTAGAATAGTAAAGGCAACAGAACACTACAGACAAATTCAAAAATATACTTTACAGGCATCAAAAAATGAAAAGCACATCCATTTCCATAAATGGACATTTTTGTAACACCCATCAACAATACTTTAGCTTCAGAGTTTTCCATTAATTATTAATTTCCTTTAGTGCATTTTTCAAAATGTGCAGCTGAGCAAATTTTTGTTTCACAAATACATGTTTATGACAGAATTGCTGCATTAATCATTTTTCAACTTGGTGAAATCCAAGTATGCATACACATCCGAATGATTAATCAAACAATATGCAATACAAAAGTATTTACCAATTTGTAAAGTGGATGACAGTGAAGGACACACTGTTCTTCTTTTCTTTTCTCGTGGTGACCCAGTTAGCCCCAGAGCCTAGGTACTGCTGTGGAGACTGTTGCTCTGGTAGGGACAGTCAGTACACGTGCCTTGTACCCCCACATATGGCAGGGGGCAGGGGGGCTGTCCTGGCTCTAGGCCTTGTGTGTGAAGGTCCAGGTCCATCCATTGGTGCTGAGTTGCTGGACACCTTATGTCGGTCAGGATGCGGCTGAGGGCCACGATGTAGCTGAGGGCCATCTGCAGGGTCTCATACTTGGAAAGTTTTTTGTCCTGTCCCCACTGCGGGACGACCGTGCGCAGACGGTCGAAGGCTGTGTTCAGCCCCTGCATGCGCCTCCTCTCCCGCGCGTTGGCGGCAATCCTCCTGCGGGAGACACTGCTGCCCTCCTTGGAGCCCTGGGAGCCTGGTTCAGATCCCCACATTGTGCTGGAGGATTGGCAAGATTTCATGGCAACTGAAGAAATACTTTCCAGGCCCACTTGGAAATTCCCGAGCTTTGCTGATCACGTCCTGATTGGTATAAACCAGACAAACTGAAAATGATGTTTAGTGGAGAACAGTGTTTATGTCCTTTAGTTAGTCTTAACAAAACACCACAGTCTGTACTTCCTTGGTAAATCAACACCTGCTCTTAAAGTCCTCCAGGCCTGATCATCTGAAACACCTTACAGCTACAGCCTGTGACCCTAGCAGTCCAGGTCCTGCTGAGGCACAGCTAGGCTGGGTTCTGGTAGTTTACAGTGAGGAGGGTGTCTGCTTTTATAGGCCGAGCCCAGGAGATGAACAGGTGGTGGCAGGTGGAGCAGCCTGGTCCAGTACTCCGGCCATCCCCGCATCATCCACACACAACCATGCACACACACACACTCACCAACACACCCAGAAAATCCTAATCAAATCCCAATTAGCACTGGCCAGAGCTTGTGATTGTGCTCAGAGCTGCACATCACAAAACCATAGATGGTAACATATGGTCGCGGGAGTAGAGTCCGTGAATGACTGGAATCAGTCAAACTACATTTAGTCCCAATTAACGCTGCAGTCTGTGCATTCAAGTCAATAGGATACTCATGAAATATTGTTCCTTGCTTATAAAGTGATTCATAAACTTAATACTGCTGGAATACACTGCAAATACTTTTTGTAGCCAATAAATTTCTCAAAATACACAAAGACTAAGCATGATGTTTCTCACAAGTTTTTAACAGTGTTTTAAATTTTGATTTTGGTGTAAAGTATATGAAGAGGAAATATGTCATTATGTAGTAGACGTTTTCTATATTTTAAAATGTAAATATACTGAAGAGTGAAGCAAAACTAATAATATTACTTTAAGGACATTTTTAAGATTGATGACACAGAGAGGATAACAGTGAATTGGCCTACTGCGATGTGTAAATTACAACACGTGACTGTGACAAATTATCCAATTAATAACTGTCAATAATTATGAGTAGTTTATTATTATTTAAGGTAATTTAAAAGCTTTATTATTGTGGAGACAGATTTACAGATGAAATCTTATTTTTAGGTCCTTTATCGACGGGCAGTGCATCCAACTGGGATGCAGAAGTCTTCCGTTTCAAATCCTGGCCCAGCCACCAGGTGCATCCTTGAGCGAGACACTTAGCGTTAGCTCACTGTGTGCTGAATATTGGCTGCCCACTGATCTCCACAAGGGGATGGGTTAAATGCAGAGAACTGAAGTTTCCCTAGAGGTTAATAAAGAGTAAAAATTTAAAAATAAATGCAAAAATACAATACATATGAAGCTATAATAACAGACACACAAAATACAGTTCTGTTGAATAAATACATGTAAATAACTTGAGCTATGGTTTTTTCCTCATAAATAGGAGTACTACTTCATTGCTGCAGTTTTCACAGCTAGGCAAGAGATTGCTTCCTTCATATCCTGAGTCCGATTGAAATGACAGATCTGATGTTCCAGAGTTATTAGCAGCACAGATTACTATTTATCTAGAGTAATATGCTTTATGGATTTTTATCTTTCATTGTATTTTTAAAATTTATTTTATTATGTATTGCGGTTTATATTTAGATCCAGGTTCCTTTGCAATTCACAGAAATGGGGCATATTGATGAACAGACATGTTCTTAATGTCACATTAATTCATACATGTAGAGGGAGACAGTGGAATATAGAACAAAGTACAAGTCCTGTGGTCTGGGTTTGCTAAACACCCTAAAGACACATAAACTGTATGATTTATTAATAGGACTTTTAACAGAACTGTCTGAACATCAGAATGAACACTGATACTGACGTGATCATGACGTGTCCGTCTGTCCTCTTCACAACTCCACTGTGGGACATTAATTAGGGCCACACACACATTTACTCCACTGCAGTAAATAATTAATCTGTCTGTCTGGTGCCCCGGTGATGATGAAGACTAACTGTCAGATGTGACATTAAATATGGGGGTAAGAGGTTGGGCAGACTCATTCCACCAACCCCCCCCCCCCCAAGCATCTGAGCTGAATTATTTTTTTTAAGTTATGGTTATAATAGTGTAGGCAGAGAATGTGTAACTCAGCAGGTGTATTAACCAAATTTACTGGCTATATTTCATTACTGAAATTTTAAAGGCATTCTGTTTGAACATTTTCAATTGGCTTATCTTAAGATAAAATGGTCATTAAATTGAAAATACTGTATTTCATTAATCCATTATTGATCTAATGCCTTTTTAGAAACTGGAAACATGAAAGCTTGTAAACACTGTTTACAGTGTCATAAGAATATTTATGCTTTGTACTTTTTCACTACTTTGTACTTCAGCTCAACACAGGCCAGTGTGTAACAAGGACCCATAGCAATGGATAATGTCCACAGTGCCATGTGTGTCTGTTAGTTTTTCCTTGGATGGATGATTTTTTTAGTGAAGAGACGCAGCTCCTCCTGCACCACCGTCGCCCCCACACCCCCATCTGTGTCATTGATTACAAAGTGGTGCAGTTAACCAGCTGCTGTCCCCCATTTACCGTGGCCCTGCCCCCCATGCTAAATGGCCCCTCAGGCTGAACCCATCTTTCAAATGGCCTCCAGACTTCCTTGCTGCTCATTAGACGCTACACTTGTCTGGGACCAGCAGCTGACCCCCGACCCATAAACAAGGTCACTCTCAGAAACTTTATTCATCCATATGTCATACCAAAAGTGTGGGCTATGCTGACCTCGGCTATTATAGTCCACAGACCATGTAAACACGCATGTGGTATTATTATTATTATTATTATTAGCTGGACACAGTAATACTAAGAAACTACTGATCAATGATGACATTCTGTCATCATGTTGGTTCATAGAAAATGTACATACACATATGGACAAATTTTCACATCATCAATGACTGCTTTTCAAAATCAATGAGAAGTAAGATGTATTTACATCAACACAGATAAAATAAAGAATATTTATGCATTACAGGTTTACATAGAAATGTGTTAACCCTACATGGTGTAATGATGGCCGAACTGAAGAAATGGGAATCCAGCTAGTTCTAGCTTTTTATGTTCTGCTCTTTACACTACTTTAGCCATGAACCATAGCCCTTCCCCTAAAAACAATGTATAAGTAAGCACACACACACACACACACACACACACACACACACACACACACACACACACACACACACACACACACACACACAAAAGTTAATGGGATGAACAGGAATAGCCATGAATTTAGGAAACTAAATGTTAAGATTTGAAGACTCGTAACTTTTCTATATGCATGCATGGCTCTGGGACTATTTACATTTTTTTCCCCCATGGTTTTCATGTTTTTCCCATAGACTCCTCATATTTTAATTCTAGTATGTATTAGTGTTTTACTCAGTCACCAGTTATAACAATCTGTTTCAAAACAACTGGTCAGCATAATTTATTCCATGACTCACAAAGCAATTAAAGAACCTTGTTGTGAGGCAACTTGTTGTGAAATGCAATATGTAAAAATAAATTGAATTCAATTAGACCAATAATTAAGTAACCAGTCTAGTCAGACTACCTCTCTAAACTTTCATTCATTCATTCATTCACTGTACTGCCTTATCCAATTCAGGATCATGGTAAGCCTGGAGCCCATCCCAGGAAGCACAGGGCAAAGGACACCCTGAGTGGGGCACCAACCCACCGCAGATTCTCCAAACAGAACTGTTTAAAATCTGTGTAGTGTTTAACTGCAGGGCATTGATCAGACTTTTGTATAATAACTGTACACAGTTTTCTCCATTAAGAATCTGTCTGCTTGACATATGTTACAAAATACAGTGGTAAAATATTCAATAGAAGCACAGCACAATTCATACACCTGTCCAGCTACAAATGACCTGTGATACCAACCTGAATGCACCAAGTTAATATTTCCTCACCTCTCCAGCATATATATCAAGAATATACACACCTGTCTGACAGATACCAACAGGTACTCATACATACCTGTTTGGCAAATACCAAAACTGGCTGTGTTGGTAAAGTTAATTCTTCTAAACAATTATAAAGCATCCAAACATACCATTTCACCATGAAAATACGTACAAAATATATAAATCCAAAATTTTAAACATATTTTTAACATATATTTATTAAGTGATTGTACTTAATTCTTTACTAAGGATTTCCTCAGTTTGAATTTGCCCCATTCTGTGGGGATTATCTTTGTAACTGTGACTCAAATTAGAAGCACGTCTCACAGTGACACACTCGGGAGCACAAATGAAAGGCTTTGTTCTGCAGTGTCCGTGTTCAGTGAACCGCGTTCAGGCCTGACCAAGCGTGTGTGATTGCACTTTTACTGTAAACTAGCACACTGCTCAGAATGGAGGTTCTGTTTTTTTAATTTTATATTTTTATTTTCATTATTTTTATTTATTTAGTTAGGAAAATAGTGTAGCAATGTTAGCTGACTCAACGTTTAATTTAATAACATCTAAGAATGTTTTTGTTACCAAAAAGTTAATTGGAATTTATGTTCTGTATATGAGTGTAAATTTGTCTCATGTAACTTGTGAAAAGTTAAAGTCAGGTTCATGACTTTATATGATATTGTACTTTTTAAACTGTTCTTACTAACAGTGATTTTATGTACATTACATATACTTAAGTAAATGGTTTTATCTTATTTTTAAAGTTGTGACATTTCTGTGACCTTATCCAAACCTACTAAACATGTTCTGTAATCGACCGTGTAGCATTTAATGCTTCATTCCAGGTTTGACACAGATATATGGGCAAGGCTGTTGGACTGTTGTATGAGCTGTTTAACAAGTTACATTACATTACATTCTTATATCTGGGCATGAAGGATTACAAGCTCTGATGTCTCTGATGTATCAGCACAGCACTTTTACCCTTTCATGCATAATGGTCACTGCGGTGGACCACTATTCAAAAGCTGTGTGGAAAGCTCAAACACATGCAGTCCACCCGAGGGACATGTGAAAAACTCTCTGAAAAATGCGTGTGCAAAGAAAATAAAGTTCAGTTTTTCCTTTTCATGCCCAAAGACTAATAAAAAACCAAGGACAAAAATCGTGACTGTGGCTTTCATAATTCATGCATGAAAGGGTTAAAACAGGCTACATAAAGAACACTACATCTCATATATTCATATAGACATGTTAGTCATAATAGTGTTAAACACAATGTGAAGCTCATGGCTGTGATGGTCAATGCAATATGATGCTGTGCATGTAGTAACATTTACCTTTTACTCCAAGTACAGAGCGCCTTTGTAAATATAATTTGTGAAATGTGTGAATTCTTAAAAAATGAGACATTTTCCAAATCACTGGTGTATCTGAGAACAATCATTGTTATACAAGGCCATGACATCATTGACCAACTGTGTGTGTCTAATTGATCGGGTGTGGCTAAGCAACTGGGTGTGGTTAAACAATGATCAGCAGGATGTAGCTAAGAAAGGACCAATGGGGAATGTATAAGCAATTGTCAGTGGGGTGTGGCTAAATCATCCTCACAGAATTAAGGAATGAGCAGTATTATAAGCCTGAAATTTTTACCTATAACAGACAAGAGTGCAGTGTGATGTGTCAAGGCTCTGCTGAGCTTTCACCAGAGAGCTCATTTAACACACACACACACACACACACACACACACACACACACACACACACAAAAGCACTGTTGTTCTTTGGCACACTACCATGAACTGTTTCTCCTTCCTGTTCTGTGGCACACTAACATCAACTGTTTCTCCTTCCAAATAGCTCCTTTCTGTCTCACCTAGATTTTAATTTAGTTGGAAAAAGCAACACAGAAGGTGAAGGCAATTTACAGCACAAAGATCCTTCAGATGTTGAAAGTCTTTCACAAATGTCCTTCAGAGTCTAAATGTGTTCTGGAACACTGCTCATATTCCCAGCAAGACTATACTTCAGATATAACAAATTTCAGCACCCATTCACAAAGATCCTTTTGGTTATCATCATAATAAACATATTTCTTACAGGTAGGTCAGCAGTAACTAAGTTCACTTTGGTTCTAACCCATGGTTTTCTGGGCAAGAGATCCCTGGACAGGGGACCCGGATCTTTAGCTCTGGGATCTGCTCATTTTCAAAACCCTGGAGGACTCAACCTGCTACACAGGCCTAACCCTGAAAAAGGTACACAATGACACAATGACAAAAAGACACAATGCCTCAAAACAGTGTGCTGGAAGTGTGTTTGTGCCTGTTTGTGTATATACGTAAGATGACTCCATCTGACTGTGAGAAATGTAAACATGGGAGAGTTTGTTAATCTGCATTCTGCTTGTGCTTTTAGGATTGTATCATCACTACTTGGTCCAGAAACTTTTCACAATGCCTCTAGGAGGCTAAAAATAAACATCTTCGACCCTCTATACTGTCTCTGTATCTCCACAGCCAGTATCAGTAAGAATTTTGAATCTCTGATACAATCACCTCCAGTATATGTTAGGTCCCAAAATCGTGAAAATTTGAATACCATAGGAAAACCAGTGACACGTGTCTTTAGCATGGGACTTTTTCCTGTAATTACCTGTTTTTGTATGTACTGGAGCACAGGCATTAGAGATGCCACCAGGCATGCTGTTATGGTCCTCGCATAGACTGGGCTAGAGAGCCTTTGCTGCTGCAGTGTATTGACAACTCACAGCCCTCGGAGTGGCAAAAGTATCAGTTAGCAAGACAGAAACAAAGTTATTCACAGATTTATTTGTGAACAAGTGAACTCTATAGATGATTATGTGACACTGAGCAGGTTCTCTTCAAACCCCACCAGAAAACCCCATGGCAGTTGCTGATAGAGTGATTGTCTGCATCCAAGTGCAGCGGTCTGATCTCCTGGGAGACTAGAAGCACATCCCACAACAAACCACAACAATATTGCTGTTTGCATGCATAATAAAAGCACAGCATCATCGTCATACCAGTTCTTCTAAACAAAGTGGCATTATTATTTTTTTTTATGAATTCTACTTCCTGTTGCTTAAAAATGTTAGTTGTTTGACTGCAAGTTATTATTACTATTGTGATATTATGTGTATGTGTATATTTTTTTTTTTCATTGCACTTTTTCTAATTTGGATTTTTTTTTTTAATACCGCTGATTTGAACACCTCCAGCAGAACTGGTGTAAAAGCCGGAGGTATGATGTGTATTTTTTCTGTTTTCTCATTTAGAAAAGACTTCAGTTTCTTTCACCAAACCGTAGTTTAATTTTCTAGTTTTTCTTGTTCTTGTAGTAGGACACCAAATGATGTACATCTCGTTAACAGAGTTGTCTTTTCTATGCTAACATTCTGTTGTTATGTGCATTTTATTTTTGTGCGTGTCACGTTTCTTGTTCATTTGTGGCTTACTATTCTCTGTGACACTGTAAATAAAAGAAAATTGGTTCAATAGAACTGGAGGAGCAGACCAAGTACTATAATTTGTGTATTGGTATTGAAATGTTGTAAATTTCATTAACAAGATCACAGTACAGTCCCGATATATGATCAGATAATCACAACTCCTTTATCTGTTTCATTTGTTTTTCTCATCTAGTCTCATACAGATTCATAATTATTTGTATTTATACAATCGACCTGCCTATGATTCCATTCTTCACTTTTATATAACTTGCATGGCAAAAAAATAAGAAAGGAAGTACAAAACAAATGGTGAGTGACATTCGTGCTTGATCGTCTGATTTATACTGTGTACACGTTTGCTTTTTAAATCATGCACGCAAACAGAAAATGACTTGCTACAATTTTGCCTGGGGACTTGCGTATAAGCCAGTTAGAGTAGCAGGGTGTTAAATGTACAGGTTTGTTTTCCTTTTGAAATGTAGAAAAGTGCAGGTGGTTGATTACGCTGTTCTGTGTGTGTGTGTGTGTGTGTGTGTGTGTGTGTGTGTGTGAGACCTGTAAATCAATGTGACATGGCACACGTCAGGTGTGCCTCCTTTGTTGCTGCCTTTATAAAAGGATGGAGCCAGTGCTCAAACGGAGCTCACTGCCCCAGACCAAACGTTTGGAGTAGACTGCTGTTGCTCTACGCACCACCATGCTGAATAGCCATTTGGGCAGCCAGCTGGGTGCTCCTCTGGAGTACGAGATGGATAGAATGGGCCGCAAGGCCTGGGTGAACCCGGTCTACAGTGGGTCTCCTCCACTCTCGCCCCTCAACATCAGCACTGTATACAGGCCAGGAGGCCCTCTCCAGAACCCATACGAAGGCAAACGAGCACAGGTACCCCCCACAGAGGACCCCAATGGTGGCACATCCACACCTGGGACACAGGAGAATGTCAAGGTGGACTCCGAGGGACTGAACCAAAATGAGAAGGGAAAGTCATCTGGATGCTGCGCATATATCTGCAGGGGAATATGTGGTAAGCAAGTCACATGATCATAAACATGACAGGAGTTCCTTATTAGGAAAAGTATTAATAATGTCCTGTTTATGTCATTATTGCAAGTAGTACTAGTAACAACAGGAGAACAATTAAAAGTAATATTTTATGTCCAATCAATGCCCAGTTATCCCATGAAAAGGCTCTTCTTTATACTGCTTTTGTACTGTATACCCTGAATTTCCTGTACTTAATGGATATTGTGTAAGGTGCCATTCGTTTTGCCTTTTGTTCCATCCTGGGCAGGTCTGTGGGGGACGACTTTAACCATGAATACAAATCAAAACAAAGAGCTGCTCATCAAGACAAGCCTACGGGAGCTTCTGGTGTACATCATGTTCCTGGTGGACCTCTGTCTGCGTGAGTAAACCAGGCAACCACTGTCACACACACTGCCTGCACAGCATCATCTGTCTGTGTGAGTAAACCAGGCAACCACTGTCACACACACTGCCTGCACAGCATCATCTGTCTGTGTGAGTAAACCAGGCAACTACTGTCACACACACTGCCTGCATAGCATCATCTGTCTGTGTGAGTAAACCAGGCAACCACTGTCACACACACTGCCTGCATAGCATCATCTGTCTGTGTGAGCAAACCAGGCAACCACTGTCACACACACTGCCTGCATAGCATCACCTGTCTGTGTGAGTAAACCAGGCAGCTCCTGCCAGACGCACTGCCTGCGCAGCATCATCTGTCTGTGTGAATAAACCTGTAGCCCCTGCCACACACACACACAGACTGCATAGCATCATCTGTCTGTGTGAGTAAACCAGGCAGCTCCTGCCAGACGCACTGACTGTACAGCATCATCTTTCTGTATGAGTAAACTTGCAGTCCCTGCCACACACACTGACTGTTTATGCACATCAGGGTTTGTCTGAATATGAACAAATATCCAGCCAAATCATTCAACAGAAAAATTTAATAGTTAATCAAATACGTGTAGCTGATAACAAAAGCAAAGCAAATCCCATAAAATTGATTTAAAAATTATGGTGGAAGACCTGAAACGGTGGTGTATTTAGCTCAGTGTAAGATGAGACCTGTCTTCGTTACTGTGGTGAGCTCTGCCTGCTGAATGAGTGCCCTTTTCTCGGTGCTTTGTACCTCTGTAGTGCTCTAGCCATGCTCCACTGGTGAAATATGAGCGATGTTTGGGTTCAGTGGCACGCAAGACCTCTGTGTCTCTGCTGATAAGCGTTAGATTGCCGCGCTATTGAGCCCTTTCATTCAGACTTTACGTGTTTGAGGAAGCTGTTTGCGTGCGCCGTTGTGCTTTTCTCCTCACACATTGGTGGGATTAATTGGTGCCTGGCTTTGTGACGCTCGGCAGCTGCTGAATTCTCCCTTTTAAAGTGGATCGCTCACTGTCAGTGCTGACGTTTCTTATCTCTGTGGTCACAAAGACAAACACAACCAGCCTGAACAAAGTGTGATACATCATTCCGCACTTTGCCATATATTTCTCACAAAAGGAGGCTGTTTTAACGATATGTTGTTCTGTACAGATAAAGTGAACGTTTTTGTGCAATTTCGCTTAAGTTATGTTCTCAGAGAAAAGCAGGTTTGATGGGCTTCATTATTGTCTATTCTTAGCAGCATCGATTGAAATTATTATCGCTGTGTTCACTGCACATCTGTATTACCGCTTCCTACCACGACTGCTCAGAAAACACCACTTAACCTGCTAAATAGTGCAACAGTACCAGGAAATACACAAAAGGTTTTGAAGCAAAATGAACACTAAAGATGAAAAACACAATCAGTTCTTTTTTTGTGACTTTTCTCAAATCTGTCAATGTCAATTTTTATTTCTATAGCACTTTTACCACAACAAAGTTGACCAAAGTGCTTCACAACCACAGTGACTCTAACGTAATAACAAGTAAGCATAAATAAGAAATTGAAATAAAACAGAATAGAAATTCTAATTTGCATATTAAATATTAAATAAATGAGCATCAGGCTGGGATGCCGAAGTTTCCCGGTTCGAATCCCAGCCCAGCCACCAGGTGTGTCCTTAGTGTGTCCACCCAACGCTAGCTTATTGTAACCCGTATGTGAAGAGTAAGTTACTTTGGATAAAAGCATCTGCCAAATGAATAAATGTAAAATGTAAATTAGTAAAGAGAATTTCTATAGAACAATATAAAATGAGATTAAAAATGGAGGAACTATAATTGCAAAAAAATCAAATCAAATTACTGTTACAGGCCTTAGCAAAGAGCAACACTTTAAGATGTATTTAAAAACTGAAACGGATGATACCTGTCTAATTTGGAGTGGTAACTTGTTCCAGAGTTTAGGAGTTATTACAGAAAAAGCCTGGTGCCCCCAGTTTTTTAGCCTAACCTTTGAAACTGTAAGAAGGTACTGATCACCAGACCTAAGGGCTCTTGTTGGTTTGTATAGTTGTAGAAGATCAACAATGTAGGCAGGAGCAAACTTATTCAAAAACTTTAAGTTAAAAGCAAGATCTTAAATTCAATTCTAAAATGTACTGGAAGCCAATGCAAAGACTTTAAAACCAGTACTTGTGGATTTCAGAGCCTGCACACTGGGCACCAGTGTGACATTCCTAATGGTTCTCCTGCCTTCCAGTTACATACGGCATGAGCAGCTCCAGTGCCTTCTACTACACAAACATGATGGCGGGCCTGTTCCTCAACACCCCCACTGCCAACGGAGTCACCTTCCAGTCCATCAGCAGCATGAATGATTTTTGGAACGTAAGTTAAAGATTACTCTTACATTTGTCCTTATTATTAGCTTTTCAATAACAAAAACCTTTTGTGAAGAAATCATTAGGTTTATAGAAAACAGAAGGATGTAATTGTTATGATTTAGTGTTGAGAGTCACAGGCATGGGTCTACTGAAAACGTTTCAGGGGCGGCCAAACCCCTTGCTTCCCTCTAACGGCCAATCAACACTTACAGCGTTTTAGGCGTACAGCGTTTTTTTTACGTCCGTCATTAGCGCGTCTCAGGGAGCCGATGTAATTGTGTTTTATCAAATGTGTCAATCCACACTGGAAGCGAGACACAGGCGTGAGACGCGCGTCATTCCGTGATCCCCCACATATTGATTACGCTTCAAGTCTATTTTTTTTACTTTAGTGAAGCGTTTTAGGTTAGTGAAGCGTTTTCTCCACATTCAGCTGATTAAACGTTTAAAAGCTGCTGCGGGTTTTCAAACGTGGTCTGCGGGTGTTTGTGACACTGTTAGCGTAGGTTTCACTTTTTTCCCTCCGCCCTCTTATAGCCAACAGGAGAAATTTGTTTGAAATAATTACATTTATTTTGCTTATCTTTTTAACTGTTTTTGAGAATATTATAAAGAAAACGTCTCCGAGCACGCTTTCCCTTCGTCCAGCTGTCACACATACCATTCTGGTGACAGAAACACAGAGCTCAGAGTCGGTGTGAATCGAACGGAATGTCGCTTCAGTAGCGCTTACTCGACGCCCACATTTCGCTTCCAGTGTGGATTCCCAGTTACGGTGTACCCCTCTTTAGAAATGCATCCTGTGACTATGAAAACAATGAAAGGTAGAAATAAAATACATTTTGCTAATTACAGATGGCACAAACTCACATTTTTACTTAGCTCATTTTACATTTCTTTAAAACTGAGGCATAAAGACAGAGAAGCAAGCTATGGTTGTTAAAACGTAGTTGCTATGTATTTATTCATATTCTACTGATCCCATTTTGATTACATCATAAATATTAATAACAGTTGTCCCTGTTTCACCCTACACTGCCTGGGATTTACTCCAGGTCACTTGTAACTCTTTAATAGTTGATTTTCTCTTCTTAATATATGGAGTGAAAGTTTGTTATGCCTTTCAGGTTCAATTACAATTCTGACATTCCTTGAATTTGTTCACTCTGCCTCAGGGCTACTTACCTTGCGGTCTATAAACAAAAATTACAGTTTTTCTGAGAAAAGAGTTAACAGGCTTCACCATATTGCCAAAGGGGTCCATGTCACAGAAAAGGCCGAAAATGTTTCTGACTAACTTGTAACTGAGAAAATAACAAAGACTCTTTTATTTGTGACTTCTTAAATAGCACCCGCTATATAAAGTTCAAAAACACACTTGCTTTAATGTTGATCCTAATGCTGTATTTGTTTGGCAACACGTGTGAAGTATGTGCAAGGTCCGATGCTGGATGGTCTCTATTGGACCACGTGGTACAACAACCAACCTCTGCAAACCGGCACCTACTCCTTCATCACCTATGACAACCTGCTTCTGGGAGTGCCCAGGATGAGGCAGATCAAAGTCAAAAACAACTCCTGCACCATTTTCAAGGACTTCCAGAAAGAAATCACAGGGTGTTATGATGTCTACGATCCTCAAAAAGAAGATGACCTTCCGTTCAGCCTTGTCAACGGGACTGCGTGAGTAGCCGGAAGCTCAAATGACATCCCAACAGAAAATTGGAAAGGTCTTTTCTTTGCAGTACTTTGCATAACATCTATTAGTGTATTAATGACGATTTGGATAATTTCTCTGAATGAGAACAACTTGTTTGATATATATTTGACTCTGGGTCACTGACATGCTGATAAATTTGAATACCTGGGAAAGCTCCTGAAATTATTGAAGAGGGTAAATTTACTTGTGCCACGTAAGTAATGTTATGTTCGCCACTGCATTTAAATCATGTCATCAAACAATGTAAAAATTTGTGAATTACAATATGTTTGTGTTTATACTGGGCACTACAACATAGCTTTCATAACATGTTGCTTAAAGAAAGACAATGACTCAAAACCTTTATTTTAGTAGACCAGGGTTCTTACACTGCCAGTGGTATGTAAATGTGTGAGGAGAACTCTGTTTGCACTTATAAACTTTGACATTATTAGCAATGTGTAGAGAGAACCTTTAAAATGAGGAAATGGTGTTCATGTGCCCCACCCCCAGCTGGACCTATCACACACAAGAAGAGCTGCATGGTTCCCCCCACTGGGGACTCCTGGCCACCTACAGTGGTGGGGGTTATTACCAGGACCTCTGGCTGACCAGAAATGAAACAGCGGCTGCTCTCCAGGAGCTCATGAACAATCTGTGGTTGGACCGTGGAACCCGGGTTGTCTTCATAGACTTCTCGACCTATAATGCCAACATCAACCTCTTTTGTGTAATCAGGTGTGAAAAAAGCTTAAAAACCCATAGAAATGTGCCGTGAACCATTTAACAATTTAATACGTTTTCTTTTGATTGCACTTTTTGGACTAAATGTGGTAAATTAATGGTGTGGTCACTGAAGCCCTTATCCCTGATGGATTGCTGTCCTATCCAGGGTATATCCTGCCTTACATACTTTGATGCCAGGGATAGACTCTGGGTGCCCCTCAACCCTGACTAGAATTGGGGTTTTGAAAATTAATGAATGGATGAAGAAATGAATGACTGACACATTTATAAGACATATTGCAGGATGTTCATGTAGCTTTCGTGGCATTTCCACCAAAGCTCTGGAGCAGCTTTCCCCCACATATCAGGGCTGCCTCTACATTAGAAATTAGAAAGTCCAGACTCAAAACCCATTTTTTTTCATTGGCTTTCAATTGTAGTTGACACATCCAGTTTCACTTTATTTTGCATTTTATTCAACCTCATTTTTACTTTTTATTTTAATTGGTTAAATTTTTATATTTGCTTTAATCTGCTCTGTGTTTTGTGATTCTGTTATTTGTCGATGTTTGTTGATTTAATACTGTACAGCACTTTGACCAACTCCTGTTGTTCTTAAATGTGCTTTAAATAAACTTGACTTGACTTGACTAATATCTTTGTCTCTAGGCTTGTTGTTGAATTTCCTGCCACGGGAGGTGCGATACCATCCTACCAGTTCAGAACGGTGAAGCTGATTCGGTACATCGGAAACTGGGATTACTTCGTCATGGGCTGTGAAGCAGTGTTCTGCATTTTCATATTCTACTACATAGTGGAAGAGATCCTGGAGCTGCGCATCCACAAGTTATCCTATTTCAGCAGCGTCTGGAACATTCTGGACATCGTTATCATAGTGGTGAGAAGTTTATGAATAGATTGGGTAGAAATGATAAAGAAAAATTGAATGGTTCATTCTAACTGATATATTCATTTTAGAGCTGGATCCTTACAATTTTAGCATATGGAAAGTTTATAGACAGACACACAGGTGACAAACATAAAGTAGTGGTCGATGGACAGTTTGTGCTGTCACGGTTGGCGTCCTCTGTTGACATTCTTGATCACACTAAAGAAGAGCCGCTCTTGTGCTTTTCCTTACAAATCACAATAACACAAGAACATCATGGTCATTAAATGTGCGCCGTCGACCAAAATGTCTATATACAATTTGTGTGTGTATTTGTATGTATATATATATACACACACACACACACACGTACACACGGCAGTATATGTATAATATGTCTCTTGTCTGTAGCTTTCTATCATTGCTATCGGATTCAACATATTTCGGACAGTCAAAGTGAACAGTTTAGTGGGGAGCCTTCTCAAGCAGCCCAATATGTACGTAGACATGGAGTTCCTGGCGTTTTGGCAGACCCAGTACAACAACATGAATGCTGTTAATTTGTTCTTCGCTTGGATAAAGGTATTTAATAAATTTATATTGTTCTATTTTTTGTTTAATTTTTCTAATGACCTCTATTTAATGAAACCAGCTGGCTTTGTGTCTGTCTGTAGTTATTGAAGTAAATCGGTAAATAGCTGTTTTGTGTCACAGTCTGAATGAGTGCATAGCCAATCGCCCTTTCTGTGTCTGCAGATATTTAAGTACATCAGCTTCAACAAGACCATGAACCAGCTGTCATCCACACTGGGCCGCTGTGCCAAGGACATCATGGGATTTGCTGTCATGTTCTTCATAGTTTTTTTTGGTTATGCTCAGCTGGGATACCTGCTCTTCGGCACTCAGGTGCAAAGCTTCAGCACTTTCACAAAGTGCATGTAAGTACACTCATATGTGATAACACAGAGAGCTGTGTGTACAGCACAATGACATTAGGCCTTTGTTTATTATAACACAGTTACAACAAAGAGCTGTGTGAGATTTAGCACAGCAAGCCATGCTCGCTACAAAACAGTAGAAACAGAGAGCATGTTACATGTACTGCAGAAACAAAGTATTTGCATATTATACAACTCCTGGCAAAAATTATGGAATCATCGTACTTGCAGGATGTTCATCCAACATTTGTACTTTATAGCAAATAAACAAATCGCATATATGGCACAAAACAAATTTTGTTAAATAACTGAACATTGTCTTGAAAGTAGAAAATGCACAACCAAACAATTTAAAAACAAATGGGCAGAAACAGGAGTCAATGTTTGTGATAGGACTGTAAGAAATCAGCTGTAGGAAATGGGCTTGCATACAGAAAAGCCAAACAAAAATCAGCATTAACACCTAAACAGAAGAAAACAAGGTTACAATGGGAAAAAGAGAAGCAACTGTTGAGTGTGGACGATTGAATAAAAGTGATGGTCAGTGATGAATGACAAATCTGTACTGGCCAATGAGATGATGCAGGAACATTTGTATGAAACATATAAAGATGACTTTCTGAAGAAAACAAGCAAATTCCCCCAGTCATTGATGATATGGGGTTGCATCTCAGGTAGAGCACCAGGGGAGATGGCAATCGTTAAAGAGTCAATGCACAGGTGTACACTGAAATTTTGGGTGTTTTTCATTCCATCCATTGAAAAACTGTTTGGTGGTGAGGAAGTCATTCTTCAGGATGACAATGCAGCTTGCTACAGAGCCAGGAGTGTCAAAGCTTTTCTTTAGGAAAGGCATATCTACTCTATGACATGCCCAGCAAACAGTCAATAGAGAATTTGTGGTGGAAATTGAAAGAAATGGTCCATTATAAGGCACCATCCTGCAAAAGTGAGCTGTCATCTGCAATTTGAGAAAGTTGGAACTAGATTGATACAGAATGTTTTTTTAATCAGGTCTCAAAGAATTCAGCCTGTCATAAAGGCCAGAGGAAGTGCAACAAAGTACTGATTTTCTTTGCTATTTCAGTTGATGACGCCATAATTTTTGCCAGAGACTGTAGCACATTAACAACAAGTTTGTGTGTGTTACTAATCTCTAAAGAGGGTCTGTATCCACTGAAACAATATTAATGAGAATATCCAAGTGGAGAAATGAATGGTAGCTTAATGTGTAAAAAAGTACAACTAATTACAGGATGCAGTTATGACGTTTTAAATTACTTGGGCTGGAAAAAACAAAACAAAAGCTGAACTGAAGCATTTTCTGTCATAGAAATGTGTGTAAAAGCAACCAATTTCCTGGCAGCAATATGTAATTATGCTTTGTGCCGTTTCTCAGATTCACTCAATTCAGAATTATCCTGGGAGATTTTGACTTTGACGCCATCGACACAGCAAACCGAGTGCTGGGGCCCATTTATTTTGTCACCTTTGTGTTTTTTGTCTTCTTCGTGCTACTCGTAAGTTTCTTATTTATACCTTTTTCCATAATTTCATAAGAGCACGTCAGTGAATGTATTGTAAAACCAATATTGTCGCTTCCTAGAACATGTTCTTGGCGATTATCAATGACACATACTCTGAAGTTAAAGAAGAACTGTCGAACCAGAAGGATGAGTTCCACTTCTCAGACATAATAAAACAGGTACTAAGTTCGTCGGACTTTACGTGGCAAAACATTGCATGAAATGCTTGCAATAAGGAAACATAAAAGCTGACACTAATTTCTTTAAATATCAGAGTTACTTAAAGACCTTTATGAAGCTTACGCATCGAAAGGAGAAAATCACTGACATTCAGAAAGCCCTGCAATCTGGAACTACAGAACTGGAGTATAAAGACTTCAGAGACACTCTAAAAGAGTAAGTCACACGTCAGCATACATCACTGAAAAACGTTTATGGGTTTGAATGGCTGACACAAGGACAGCTGCGGCTCATATTACACATGATACATACGTGAGTTTCGCGTGATTAAATACAATGAGGCTACGTAACCTGAAAGTGACCGCCTCTTTTAAATGGGTTACAGTGAAACTATACAATATGTGCGTAATTTTCATTCACTAACTAAATCATCCACTAGTTGAGGAGACAAGTTTATATCTAGTACCCTGGATAATTGTAGAAACATCCACCTGTGTTTTTGTCCTTCAGAATGGGCCACACTGATAATGAGATTTCAGAGGCCTTCAACAAATTTGACAAGGATGGAAACCATATTCTGGACCAGGAGGAGCAAAACAAGATGAAACAAGAGCTGAAGGAGAAGAGGGTGGGTAATGGCCGGCACGTTCTCAAGAACGAGACCTTTTATGTTTCATAAAAAAAAAAAAAATTCATCATAAAATCAGAGCAGTTCAGGTGTTTAAATGATGTGGAACTTCAAAGACTGGTGATATCTGATGTATTAATAAGTTTTAAACACTAATGTTTCTACATTAACTGGAATACAAGTGTCACTGAAAATGCACGTCATTTTTGATAACACATGCATTTTCATTCCTTTAAATGTTTAAAAGATAATTGCTACACAAATACAGACAGACCATTAAATACAGTGTGCTGACATAGCAACCTTATATAGTACATGCTAGTCATTTGAAGGGTGTACGGTGGATGTAGGAAGGGTGTATGTTGGACATAGAGTATGCAGGCTGTATGTTGGATACCTCTATAATGTATGATGTACATACAGTAGACTATATAGGGTGTATTTTGGACATATATATGGAAGCCCCAAAGTGCAAAACTAATTAACAAATTTAAAAATTGCAATTTTGAAAACACAATGGCAAATCCAAGAATACTCCTCCTTATTTTTATTTAGCAATGGTGGAAACCCTGAATTTTATCTTTATTAACAATAAACTGGCAGATACTTTGTAGTAATATAGTGACAGTCTCAATCAAACAGTTATCTGGAAAATACAAAACACATGTAGGTAAAATTATGACAGTGGAAGAAAAAGATGAAGCAAAATATTGTGTTATTGATAGATTGTATGTGAAATGTAAAATAAACAGGTTATCCAAGCTCATTTTCATCTGGCTAATTAATAATACACCTGAATTACAGGTTCTCTTTATGAAAAAGAAACTCACTATCCAATCAACAAACGGAACATGAGATTCTAAAAATATGTACCTTTTCTGGTTTCAGTTGTTGTCGCCATAGACGTAATTTATTACAGACTGGTAATTTGTATTAGATTGCATTGGCATTAGTGGTCACACAGCACCGCCATATTGGATGGTGCTTTGTTCACTGGTAGTGAAGCTGTGGCTAATGCATCAGTATCAAAATCTAAAGGAACACAGTGTTATACTATAAGCTGCTGGCATTATAACAATAGGTACTGGACTGAGAAAGACATTATGCTGCACAAGTAAGTAAAAGTTTGTAATTGGTTGACATTTGTGAAAAGGACACAGGTAGGTAGCCGTCACTAGTTATGCCATTTTATGTATAATACAAGCAAATTAGTAACAGCGATCTACACTGACGCATTGTCAACAATTTACAAATGTTTTACTCACTTGTGAAATGTAATGCCTTTCCCTCACCAGTATCTGTTGCTGTAATGACACCAGTTTATCACAAACACTGGGATGCTTTAGATTTTTTTTTTTTTGACACACTTTCATTTTTTTATTGACACCAGTGAAAAGTCACATTTATAGAATACATAGTTCTCATATGACGTCACAACACACGAGCAAGTAGTCACAGTCGGCCATATTGTAGAGCAAATAAACAGCAGTGCAACTGAGTGTACTTGTGCATATAATGTATTTGAAAAATCAGAATTGTACTTTCCTGTTGGATCAATGGCTGTTTCTGTCATGCTAGTGGAGAGAAAAATATAGGATTTTATGCTATACTGACTATAAGATGATAAGAAGAGGAGCAAACAAAGAAAATCAGTGAAGTGAGATGACATTGGTTTGTGCCTCCATTGGCCCTGAAATAGCATTATAAATGTAGTGTATTCCTGTTTAGATATACACGTAATTTGTATTGCCTATTTTGGGTAAATTCTGGATGGGAATAGGGCAGTTTTCCATACTTTAATATTTCTACAATAAGTGGGATTTATAACACTCTACACTGCATATCTTGGTTTACGCAAAGTGTTATAAAGTGTTATAAATATGACTTTTCAATGAACATTTCAGTTTTCCCACAAGAATGTACGAACGTTTTTGTAAATGGGCTGTGTGTTTTTTCAGTTACGCTTGCGTTTCCTAAATTGTATTTGTGTTTCCGGATTTGCCGTTGTATTTTCTCATTTGCATTTATGTGTTGGGGTTTGTCGTGTTTTCTGAATTGTATTTGTGTTTCTTAATTTTTTATTTGCTGTTATGTTTTTTAGATTGTCTAATTTGTTTTTAATGTGTTAATTTGTTTTGTATATTGGGGCTTCTGTACATATAGTATTGTAGCGACCAGTATTGTAGTCTCGGCTGCAGTGACGGTGACGTCACCCCTGTGAGTGGAGACCAGTGCCCGATTAGTTCACAGAGCAAAAGAGTTGAGTCTTTGGCTCAGCGGGCTAATTCTCCTGTTGTGTGCACAGGCAACCCGGGTTCGAAACCTGCTTGCTCCCTTTTTTTTGGTGCAGTGTTTTTGGTGTGTCCTGGATGAACGTTCAATATATATTAGTCAGTCACTGAATTGAACATCGGTGATGTAGGAATAGATGTCAGAAATGTCAGATAACACATGCCATAACTGCATATTGGCATGAATTTAAATAGTTGATATAAAAAAAGCTGCCTCAGAACACATTTAAACCATCAATATGGGTCAAGATATTCCTCTGGTGAAGGGTAGAAGTGTGAAGGACATGGTTTAAGACATGCAGAAGGTATCAGCTGACAAATAGAGCGATTCATCGTGACTCAGGTTTCCTGTATCATCACACAGAGCCAAAGGGAAAGGTCAAAGGCAGAGTTATATACAGGCGATACCACACCCCTTCTATTTGGGATATGTTGAAGTGGCTGTTTTGGATGACTTGGTACAAGAAGCACAGGCAACTGAGCACAGTGAAATGTGAAATGTATCAAACAGCAAAGGCAGTGATCACATTGGAATGTGTACATGTACCATACATCTCGGGTTACTGATCATGCTCAAATGTAAAAATATAATACACAACAAATCTCAGGGAAATGTAGTACACCAGATGCAAATGGTAACAAGAAAATGTACAACACAGGAAACAGTGGAATTCACAATACAGTGGAAATGTAGTATACAGGATAAGCAACTATTAACTGCCAGTAACATAGAGTATGGCTATGGTTTCATTTTAAGCCATAAATAATTGAATCACGAGTATTGTATACATTACTTACTGTAAGAGATGCAGTATTAATCTTTAAACATTATAACAATACATCAAATCTTTAACTGTGGAAGGATGCTTTGAATGCTGAGCTGCAGAACCTTGGAAGAAGCTGTGGAGACAACAGGCCGGACAATGACAATGTGAAGATCAGCCCTGTCTCTCAGGAGGAATTCCAGATGTATGTACTCCAAAAAGTGTGTCCAAAGCGCTGAATACAGTCACCTGGAGTAATAGAGACATGCAATAAATTCCATGAACATTTTTTTTGCACACTTTATGAACTATGGAGGTTTTAAAGTTGCAGTGCAGCGTAAAGACACCACCTACCTTTGTCTGTCTGTCTGCTGGGTAGATGTTCTCCACGTCATTACGTCTGTGCACTGAACATGTCAATAATACAACAATAAACACATTCAGTTGTTTTTACATAGTTCACATTGTGTGTCTATGAAAGACAACATTTAGCTGTTGTTTGTCCTCTTAATGCCTTCTGCTTTACTATAATTGACATGCATCTCTTCTTGTCCATTAAAGGCTTGTTAGGCAGGTCTTACAACTGGAGCGATCTATGGCCACAGTTATGTCCAATATGAAACAGGAATGTCAAGACAGAATTGGGAACAATGAGGATAAGAGAGAGGTGAGTATTGGATTTCTCAGCTATTACCGTAAATGGCTAAAGGCACACACTCAGGGGTCATGAGCACAAAAATAAATACTCAGCGCTGTACAGCCCCTGGCAAACATTATGGAGTCGTCACACTTGGAGGATGTTCATCCAGCTTTTGTACTTTGTAGCAAATAAACAAATTACAGATATGACGGAAAACAAAAATTTTTAAACAGCTGAACATTGTGGCTGTGTGGAACAGACCTCAAACAAATCAAATGCAGTTCTTTTGCGTATTGGAATATTTTTTCCATATCAAGCAAAGGAAAAATTATGGAATCACTTAATATTGGGAAAAAAATGATGGAATCATCAATAGGAGCAACAAAGAAAATGAACAATTAGTATTTTCTTGCACCTCCTCTGGCCTTTATGATGGCCTGAATTCTTTGAGGTGTAAACTTGACTAAAAAACAATATTCTGTATCAATCTGGTTCCAGCTTTCTCAATTTTCAGTTGACAAAGATCCAGACTGTTTGTTGGCCATGTCACAGAGTGGATATGCTGTTCCTGAAGAAAAGCTTTGACACTCTTGGCTCTGTAGCAAGATGCATTATCGTTGTGAAAAATGATATCTTAATCACCAAAACAATTTTTCAATGAATGGAATGAGAAATGTGTCCAAAATTTCAGTGTATACTTTGACTCTTGAGCTAATGATCGCCACCTCCCGTGGTGATTTACCTGAGAAGCAACCATATATCATCACTGACTGGGCAGTGCAGATTTGTCATTCATCACTAAACATCACTTTTGTCCAATCATCCACACTCCATGATTGCTTCTCTTTTGCCCACTGTAAACTTGTTTTCTTCTGTTTACATGTTAATGCCGGTTTTTGTTTGGCTTTTCTGTATGCAAAGCCCAATTTCTACAGCTGATTTCTTACAGTTCTATCAAAAACATTTACTCCTGTTTCTGGCATTTTTCATTTGTTTGGTTGTGCATTTTATATTTTCTACACATTTTGCTTTTCATTTTCTATCCTGACGCTTTGCTGTCTTCCATGGCCTACCTGTACGTTTTCCCTCTATAATCTTCCCATTTTGTTTATACTTGCTCCAGATTTTTGACCCAGCTGTCTGAGAACAACCAACATCTTTTGCCACAATCTGCATTAGATTTCCCCCTTGAAGGAGTTTTAAAATCCTTTCCCTTGTTTCCACCAATAGCTCTCTTACCGAGGCTGTGTTTCCGTTCAATCAGCCTAGTGCAACAGCTTGTTAAAGTGTGCAAGCACTTCCTGGTAACCACAGATGGTTTTTAGTGTAATTACTCATACTGGTGTTTGTAATAGAAATGCTAATTTGAAGGTAATTCCACAATTTTTTCCTTTGCTTGATATAGAAAAATTTTCCAATATGCAAAATAACTGCATTTGATTTCTTTGAGGTCTGTTCCACAAAGCCAACAAGTATTTTAATTGGTTAATTCTCACCAATTCGCTATAGAACTATTAAATAACAGACAAGCTTTGCTTATACATAAGCTACTGCTGTAATTACGCCAACAGGCTTAAACTCAGTATCAATATTGTCAGACGAGTCTCACTAACAACACTTGTATAAACTAAAGCAGGACGTCAATGAGTGAATGAACATCCTTCTAACTGCCGGCCCTCAGTCAGAGTCGGAGTGACACACAGCGCTACTGTAGCATTCTAAAAATAGACATTCGGTTGACGACCGAAAGTCTGTATCAATTTCAACGAAAACCGAAAGAAAACTGAAACCGAAACGACGCCGAAAGATGTCATTTGCCAACTTTCGGCACCGAAACCGAATCCGAATTTCGATCGGCCTGCATTTCAAATAATATGTATAATGACAAAGATAAACTTTTACAGATGTTTTATAGCTTTTTATAGTCTTTTTAAAAAGATGCCACTCATCAAAGTTTTTGCCTACAGACAGTGTGACTGCAGCGACTGCATAGTTATTGAGTGTGATTGGAATGCTAATGTTCTGTTTTCACTAGGATGCAAGAGCATCTCCCAATAGTCATGTCTTGGGGAACATTGATGCTGAAGGGAGAGAGAGAATGGCCCTACTGGAAAACATTCTGCTGGGAAGGAGAATTGGTAGTCAGAAATCCCAGTTTCCTCAGACTGGCTGGTCTGTGCCTCGGGACATCAACTCGAAAGGCCAGCCAAACCCTCAGCTGTAGTGGTGGCATTTCATCTGTCTAAGCATCAGTGGATCATCTGTCCAAACCTCTACAAGAGCATAAGCAGACAGCCCATCAAGTACCAACACATTGTTCGGTTCATATGGAAGTTCAAAAATAACTTTAAAAACTTAACTTTTAAAGAATGTATTGGGTAATAAATGTTTAAAATACTTCTAAATTTAAATTCAGAACCATCCAATTAAACTCCCACCTGTACTTCTGACAGCATGAACAGTTTAGAAATTGGCTTTGGCTACAATTAAACTATGTAGTAAGTGGCTGAAAATCTCTGTTAAAGATTAGATATTATATTTAAAATGTAATTAAATTGCTTTCATGTACCGTGATCTTGTATGTAGAGACGTATATAGCGTTTGAAATTTTAATCAGATTAATGCGATTTCAAATGAGTTTATTGCCTTGATGTTGTTCATGTCACTAAAGGAAGTCACAGAGCACTTATAGGTGAGTAACATTTTAAGTCTGTTTAAACTAATGTGTCAATAATCAGTCTCTGTAAATTTCACATGTATAGACATTTGAAAACCAATGAATGCTTTTGAAACACCCTGTACTTATATAATCTTATATGTAAACTGTCTGTTGGTCCTAGTGGAAATTCTACAAACCATAAATTCAGCATTTGCTTGATTTTACTAGTTTTAGTTTATCAGTCTGTGGTAAAAAAGATTATGTAACTCAGATGTAAAAGCCTGTAATAGCCCTATTTTTTACAAGTAACTGTACTTTCTATGTACTTGTACTTCGTCTTCATAAATATACATAGAAGTCAAATACATCTCTGATAACACCAATTGTAGCATTATGTACTATATATGTATGAAAATTATATTTGTGTGTTTGTGTAATGTGTATGGACAAACTTCCCCTGGAAGACATAAAAAATGTACACCGTTATATTTGTCTGCACAATATAACACATTGAAATATACAGGTTATGTTAAAATCAATGTTGATTATAAACATGCCACATTAGTTACAAATAGATCTCTGATCATTTGTTGCCTAAGGAGGTTTGTGAAAAAAGACATAAGTCAGTCAGTTGTTTGCAGCTAATGTGAGCGATGTGTTTAAACTCATCATTTGCAGCTACATATGCAACCTCTGTTTTAGTTTGAGCTGCTGAGAGCTGGTACACAAAGAAGGAATTACTACTACTAATAATAATAATGCACTACATAGTGCTTTTCAAAACACCCAAAGCTCTTTACAATGGAATACAGACTCCCTTCCACTACCACTAGTGTGTAGCATCAACCTGGATGCCACAACAGCCACAGTGCTCCAGAAAGCACACCACACATAATGTGTAGGTGAGCAGGACAGAGTGATACAGCAAATTCACACATGGGGATTATTAGTAGGTCATGATTGAGAAAGCCTATTGGGGACATGTAGCCAGGGTACCAGAGAGCCCTTCTACTGTAAACACAGAGAGAAGCAGCGTATCTACAAACACAGGGAAGGGATATATTTGAATGGGTCTTGAGCAGAGTGATTACAGGTAAAACAAAAGGACAGAGGTGAGGACTACCTGCACTTCAGCCTACAAGCAGTCAGGCACACTCAATATTTCAGATAAGGTCCCCATAATTATCTCGTGTTGGGAGTTTACTTTCCACAAAGTCACTTCTTCGTGTTTTATGTTTTAAGTCATATCTTTATTATCTCCACATGCCAACTTTGTAGTGCCATGTGTGACAGTGACAGAATGCATCTTAAAGCACAGTTTTAGTATGATTAAACATGATGGTCTCCTAGGGAATTTCCTCAAATCCCAGATAAAGACAGTGTTATTGAGAGGTTTTACGTAGCTCCAACCATTCTGGATCTCTGCTTCTGTTTTCTTGCATAATGTAACTCAATAAAATCTAATCCATTGAACCTGAAAAATGCAGTGCTTTTTCCCCTCAGAAAATGAAAGGCTGCACTAACATATTTACAAGTGCATCGACACCCAAATGTATAACTTTCTTTAAGAAATGACTCTTCAGAGATTGTCAGTCCTCCTTTCATATAGACAACACACCAACGGTCTGGACAGTTAACAAAGGCACATTAGCTCCAACGACAGCTAGCCACCATCATTCTCCCAAAGCCCAGGGATGGAAATGCCCTCTTGTACTTCCCCCAGGCTCCAAACGGGACAACGAGTGTCGTCACATTGTCCTGAGATCCATATTGAAGTGCCTGTGAAAGATGGAAAGCATATATTAAATCATACCTGAGATAACCACACTGAGCTACAATTTTATATCATATTGATTACTGTAACTAATTTAATGTTTGTTTCTAATACATTCTTTGTTCTCCTGCATGATAATGTGGTACCGTGTATAAATTGTACAACAGAGCACTGTCTTTCAGTCTGCAAAGGCCAACACCAACACTAGGGGTCGTTTATTCACTATTCATCCAAAATACCACAGATCTGTACAGCGGTCCCCAACCTTTTTGCGCCACGAACCGGTTTCATGTAAAACAATATTTTCACAGACCGCTAAACAGCTAAAAACAAAGTGCATAAAAATACAACTCATCAATTCGATGAATTAATGGACATTTGTTTGTTACTCATTTTTGCTAGCTTGTGGGCTCAATTTTTGATGTACTGTATCATGTGACCGAGACAAGTGTTTTTTTCTAAATAAAAAAGTCTTTTAGACTCTGATAATCAATAAAATATTTTTAAATCTGCTGCGGTGGGTTGGCGCCCCGCCCTGGGTGTCCCCTGCCCTGCGCCCTATGTGCTCTGGGATGGGCTCCAGGCTTCC
>JABJVR010039390.1:4069-32234 GCA_025773905.1 Chitala chitala
ACTAATACAGCACCACTGGTACGGCATACTGACACAGAGTACTGATACAGCACACTGATACAGCGTACTGACACAGAGTATTGATACAGCACACTGATACAGCATACTGACACAGAGTACTGATACAGGGCATTGATACAGCACACTGACACAGCACACTGATGCAGCGTACTGACACAGGGTACTAATACAGCACCACTGGTACGGCATACTGACACAGAGTACTGATACAGCACACTGATACAGCGTACTGACACAGAATACTGATACAGCACACTGATGCAGTGTACTGACACAGCACACTGATGTTGCATACTGACACAGGGTACTGATGTAGCGTACTGACACAGCACACTGACACAGCACACTGATACAGCGTACTGACACAGAGTACTGATACAGCACACTGATGCAGTGTACTGACACAGCACACTGATACAACACACAGATGCAGCGTACTGACACAGGGCACTGATACAGCACGCTGATGCAGCGTACTGGCATAGCACACTGATACAGAGTACTGACACAGGGTACTGATACAGTGTGGGACCGAATGCTTCGGTACCTTTAAAATTCTCTTGTTAACATAGAACAAGGCACCAGTATATCTAACAGTTGATTAACACATATACTTCAAATCAATCCCTATGATTGCAGAATGCAGGACTTCTTATTGTTCCATGCATACATAAAAGTATTGCTGCTAGAGCTTTTAGTTACAGAGTGCCTAGTCTATGGAATAGTCTACCTGGATACATAATTTAATTTAATAATTTGTGAAATTTGTGAAAATGAACTGTTTTAATTCCTGTTTTGCCATGTGGCTTAACACAACTACATGAATTAATGAACAAAACATTTTGTTTTATATGAGAAACATGTTCTAATAGAAAGTTTCTTAAAATGAATATTTTGTGACTCTTTTTTCAAGGATTGAACTTATTCAGGCACAGAATGTTCCTTGCAGTGTTCAGACATACTCAGTCAGGTGCAGCTTGTTTGTTTCGATTTATCGTGGCTGAGGAAAATTGTGCAACAGGACAGCAATACTAGGTGAAAACACAAAAACAATAAAAGACAAGAACAGGCAAAGAAACAGGAGCTGACAACAAGGGGGTTGGTCTCACACACACACACACACACACACACACACACCATGACAGCCTGTTGGCTTTCACATGCCTTGTTTGTTCATTTGACATAATAATGTTGACCTAATAATGGCTGTGTTCATCAATACTGGTGAACATAATGCATGTGGCAAAGTTTAAATGGTTTAATTCCATCACAATCATAGTCTCATAGGAAACAACGCCTTCATGAACCTGAAGAAGAATAAATTATAGCAGAATTTATAGTCAATTAATCGACAATTAAACAATATTGATTTTATTCATCTTTATACAACAATATGAAGCAGTAGTGATGTGTTGGAAGTGTATTCAAATTAATCTCTTTTCTGAAAATAAAGTGCCAGTTGTTATCACAAACATTTTAATTTAGGGAAATTCCAACTTTTAAAAGCAAATGAACTTTAACAGCTACCGTTTTATTCAGCCCTATGTCCAGCATACCTAGGCTGGTCAGCAGGTTATCTCAGCTCAGTGCAGGATTTTAAGATGCATTGACCTATGACAAAACGTTTTCAGTTTATATTTTGCAATCAGGAATTTGCTTTAGATAATGTCACTAATGTGTTACTCTCTCCTCTGGATTTGTTTCTAAACGGACTATAGAGAAATACCTGCATGTACAAACAACTGCGGAGGGAAGCCATTCTGAATATGCAGTTTGCAGCTCCAGTGAGCAGCATGATGTAATCCAAAACACAAAACTGTGTTTAGATAGCATCCCTTGTACTGTAATGTTCCTAGAGTTTAAACTGTAAATAGTGTAAATTTCCAAAATGTTTTCCTTTTCTTTTCATCAATCATTTCCAAAGTTAACATAACTGGTATGAATACTAGCAAATAAGCCAACACTGATGTTATATATTTAACTTCTTTTGTTATATAACAAAAGAAGTTAAAAAACGGCATAACACCGTTTTGCATGGAGGAAAAATGCGCGTAAAGCCCAGATCGCTTTTCTTACTGACACAAACGATGGGTGCGTCACTTTTAAATTTCACTGTTAAAAATTTGGGCTCCAGTTTTGCTTTTAACTCAAAGTAAGGAGTGGTTTTTTGACAGCATGTGATTGGTGGTTCTACTTCTATGCTTCAAAGTGTTCATACCCTGGGAAACCTTGACATTGACCTGGCGATTTGGAAGAGCGCTGTTTCGGAACACGCCATGCCTCGTTTCACCATCCACATTCGGGATGAATGGCTTACGGTGCCATGCAAGGACCCCTCCCACAACATACAGTGGCTGGGTGTCGAAGCCATCAAGCGCTACATAAAGAACAAACCCGATAACGCAGGTATCAAGTCATTAAAAGACACCAATTTCATTATTAGGAGATGCCAAGGACTAGGACTGTTGGACACCGAAGACACGATAGACAATGTCTTGGAAGACAACGATTTTGTCGAACTTGGTAAGATACGTCAACTTCGTCCCTTTCATAAGCACTCGACAAAAAACCACAAAATGCAAGCATAAGCATTTGTAATTATTATTCATGATGTCCGCTTAATTGAATGACTATTTTGGTGAACGTTATACTTTTTGCCTGTTTGACAGTTAGTTATCTGTACTGACGTGCGCTGAGGTTGGCTGGCGAGGCACTGCCTCTCTCAGAGTCAGATTTACAAGTATATGAATTAAATAGAGTACCTTAAATTCACCATTAAATTGGCTGATTGCACATTGGTTACTGGTTATGTTTCATATCTCATATCAGCCTCCTTTACACACACACACACACTCATATATACAGGGTTTCCGATGCGGCGTCGGAAAAGTGAGTCCCTGGGACCCAGTCACCTGTGAAAAACTGGGTCCCTCTTGCTTATTACCGAGTCCCGTTTTACCAGCATATAAAATTAAATGGAATTTTCTAAAAATAAATATGATGCCTCGACGTTAATTGGTAGACATCATATTATATTGCATTAATTTACTGACAAAAGCCAGTCCAAAGTTGATTGTAAACAAACTACGCAATTTATTCTGCGTCCGATGTTCGTAATGATGGTCGTTAATTCTACGTCCTTTTCAAATTCTGTGCGTATTTCTGCGATGTGGACGGCGTCATCGGAAACCCTGATGCAGGTGTGATGCATATTTGGTTAAGGAAGAACGTTTAATTTATAGCGGCTCAGATAGAACGCATTTGTTCTGCACCCTCCGTGGGTTGTTAATTTGATATCTCAATTCCACAATTCATACTCACTCAATACAAATGAAAATATATACGGCTGGCGACAAAAAATATATGACCACCTCTTTTTTAGTCACGACTTTTTTGATGAATTTGCTTGTATGGTATAACTGATTAAATTTGAGTTTGTTGGATGGAAAAATAACCATTTTAAATATATCTTATTGTATATAAAAATATCATTTAAAAGCTCACGCACGCCCCCTTTAGTGAGGCAGAGGTACTGGCTGTCTCACCTCGTGGTTTTTCAGTGCAGTTTTATGTCAGATCAGCAAGACTAAATATGTTATACACGTAAGTGAAATACATTACGTAGACTATGGAAAGTTAGGACATATAATAAAAGTGTCTTCAAACATTATATTGGTTGATGTACAGAGAGGTAGCAGCAGGCACGCGCCAATTACGCACGTGTACTATTATCCTTGTATGTTGCTTTGGACAAAGGCGTCTGCTAAATAAATAAAATATAAATGTAAAATTACACGCGTTCAGCAATTGCGCAGTCCTAAGTGAGGCTAAGATCGTCGCTGCCTCACATCACGGCTCTCCCCAGTATTTCAACAGGAAATACGCAAAATCTACGATTTTGAGTATAAAAATGATTGAAATGATCAGAGTCATACATAAATTACATTTATAGTTCAGATCACTGGATAAATGTTAACATTTATTTTATCATTATTTGATTTTTGCTTTTCATGACAGGTGACTCACCTGCCTCCCCTGGTTATCTGTCAGACATTACATTTGGAAATTCTTGTGGTGTAACTAATACACTCAATGTCTCCCCACAGTTATAGAAGGGGACACCATATCACCTGATTCTGTGCTGTTCCAACCAGGAGTCTCAGGCTTGTATCCTTAAGCAGTTAAAGGGTTTTCACTGTAATTTCACAGAAATGTAAAATAGTTATCATCCTGTACTATAATATGAGCACTGTTTATTTCTATAGGTAAAGGGATCATAATGGACACGTTGTAATGAAAGGCATTTTCAATAATCCTCCATACTTATGCTATTTTATAAGAATTTTATAGAGTGAGTTTTAAGTCAATGCAGACTTATTTTAAGATTCACTGAGTAAACTACACAATCATTTTGGGGAAAAAAAATCTTAACAATGTACAGAAGATCACCATATCGGGAACCGGAGAGTGTAAGACTTAAATACTGTATATCAAAATGTACGTGCAGAGTCATTATGCTGTAACTTATATAGTGTGAATATCAAAGACTGTTGATCCTTTCCTCTAGTATCTGCTTCTGGACGGCAACAGTCTCACTACATCAGATCTTGTCAGTTTAGGAAAAGGACTGTACAAGATTAAGGTATTACTAACAACGTCTGATTGTTACATCATTTATTCCGCAATCCCAGAAGTTGGTGTAATCAGTGTGTTTTTCATTCAGCTCACACCAGAGGCTGAGGCAAAGGTTGTGCAGTCCCGAGAGCTGCTGGACTCCATTGTCGCAGAAAAGAAAGGTTTGTGTGCGTGTGTGTGCGTGTGTGTGTGTGTGTGTGTGACTTATAACTTTTTTATATCGACATACATGAAATACATTTACATTTATTTATTATCTATTACAAACAAAATTCAGACAGGGATAGGGCTAAAAAGGATAGGCCTAAAAAGTAATCCAAAAAATCCGTACAAAAATTCTGTACTACAACAGAATAACATTGGATAAATACATATGAAGGTTTTACCTGAAAAATGGGCTGTAAACGGAAAACTCGAGTATTTATCACAATCCATCAAAATTACATATCAGTATATTTTTAAAACATTTTTAAAATGTGTTTACATCTTTACTTTCAGTCATTACATTTTCTAAAAACAATTGTTTGGAAAAGAATTTCAAGTCTTTTGCAAGACCATTTAATATCTTATTAATTACTATTAATACGGACATCAAATATTTTAATTATTCGCCTAAGAAATAACATTTGTAGATTTGTAAAAATAATAGCATTTTTGTGTATTATATTTTGCTATTGTCATTTTAAATAATAATAATGTGATTACTTAATATGTAGTACTGTGCAATCGGATTTGGACAAACACACCTACTTTAATGATACACTTTAAAAAATTATATAATATCGCAGTCCCATTTTTCAGTTTCAACTTGAACTTATAATTTCCTTACATCTACTTCTAACTTATTGTTTATTTAATGTTCTGCTTGTTTTGTTAGTAAATTTAGAGGTCCATTACAGGAATGTATATGTGAATGTTTTTATTTAAAAATAGGAAGAGTCGGGGCCTGTCTAATGTGCAGAGGCAGTAACCCTAACCCTAATGTGCAGAGGCTGTAACCCTAACCCTAATGTACAGAGGCAGTAACCCTAATGTACAGAGGCAGTAGCCCTAACCCTAACCCTAATGTGCAGAGGCAGTAACCCTAACCCTAATGTGCAGAGGCAGTAACCCTAACCCTAATGTACAGAGGCAGTAGCCCTAACCCTTACCCTAATGTGCAGAGGCAGTAACCCTAACCCTAATGTGCAGAGGCAGTAACCCTAACCCTAATGTACAGAGGCTGTAACCCTAACCCTAATGTACAGAGGCTGTAACCCTAATGTACAGAGGCAGTAGCCCTAACCCTAACCCTAATGTGCAGAGGCAGTAACCCTAACCCTAATGTACTGAGGCAGTAGCCCTAACCCTTACCCTAATGAGCAAAGGCAGTAACCCTAACCCTAATGTACAGAGGCAGTAACCCTAACCCTAATGTACTGAGGCAGTAACCCTAACCCTAATGTACTGAGGCAGTTCACTGCGGAGTTTAGGGGCAGCTACCGAAAAGGCACGATTGCCCCGACTCCTCAACATAGATTTAGGAATTGTCAGCAAAAGCTGATCGTCAGACTTGAGAGACCATACTGGACTATACTTCTTTAAAGGTCAGCAACATATGGTGGTGCTCAATTATTCATGGCTTTATAGACTTTTAACAAGATCTTGAATTCTACCCTGAACTGCACAGGGAGCCAGTGTAGGGAGGCCAGCACAGGAGTTATATGTTCCCTGTTACGTGTTCCCGTTAAAAAACGCGCAGCAACGTTTTGGACCAACTGTAGGCCTGGCCAACACCAACATAGAGGGCATTACAATAATTAAGCCGACTTGAAATAAAAGCATGTATAACCAGCTCAAGATCTTTTTTAGTTAAAAACGGTTTAACTTTGGACAGCAACCTAAACTGAAAGAGGCTAACTTTAACAACAGAATTAATCTTCTTATCAAGTTTTAAAATCATTGTTCAATAAAACACACAGGTTTCTAGCAGTTTGTTTTATAAATGCTTTAAGGGAACACGTCTGTTTTTCTTTTAAGGCTTATAATTACTTATAAATTCAGTTTGATAATTAACCATTTTGGCTGTTACTTTGCTTTATCACTACAGTACTATATCAGTTTACATGTACACACACACACACACACACACACACACACACACACACACACACACACACCGATCAGCCATAACATTATGACCTAATATTGAGTAGGTCCCATTTTTACCACCAAAACAGCCTTGACCCATAAAGGCATGGACTCTTCTAGACCTCTGAAGGTATGCTGTGGTATCTGTTACCAAGCCGTTTGGAGCAGGTCCTCTTAGTCCCACAAGTTGCGAGGTGGGACCTCTGTGGATTGGACTTGTTTTTCCAGCACATCTCACAGATGCCATATTGGATTGAGATCTGGAGAATTTGGAGGCCAAGTCAACATCTTGAACTCATTGTGTTCCTGAAACCATTCTTGAACCATTTTCACAGTGTGGGAAGGCGCATTATCCTGCTGAAGGAGGTCACTGCAATCAGGGAGTTTCACTGTTTCTATGACAGGGTGTACTTGGTCAGCAACAATGTTTAGGTAGGTGGTACATGTGACAATAACATCCACATGAATGGTAGGACCCAAGGTTTCCCAGCAGAACATTGCCCAGAGCACCAAACTGCCTTCATTGGCTTGCCTTCTTTCTGGTGCCATCTTTTCTCCAGAGAAGCGACGCGCGCACACAACAGGCCGCCTTCTTCCATTGCTCCATGGTCTAGTTCTGATGCGCACGGTATTGTAGGTGCTTTTGGTGCTGGACGTGGGTCAGTATGGCCACCCTGACAGGTCTGCGGCTACGCAGCCCCATACACAACAAACTGCAATGCACTGTGTGTTCTGACACTTTTCTATTGGAACCAGCATTAAAGTTTGCAGCAGTTTGAGCTACAGTATCTCTTCTATTGGATCGGACTACACAGACCAACCTTCACTCCCCATGCTCACCAGTGAGCCTTGACCACCCATGCCCCTGTTGCGAGTTCACAGGTTTTCCTTCCTTGGACCACTTCTGGCAGGTCCTGACCACTGCAGACTGGGAACATCTCACAAGAGCTGCAGTTTTAAAGCTGCTCTCACCCAGTCCTCTAGCCATCACAATTTGACCCTTGTCGAAGTCACTCCAATCCTTACACCTGCCCGTTTTTTCTGCTTCCAACACATCAACATCAGGGATAAAAGGCTCGCTTGCTGCCTAATGTATCCCACCCATTTCCAGGTGCCATTGTAATGAGATAACCAATGTTATTCACTACACCTGTCAGTGGTCATAATGTTATGGCTGATCGGTGTATGTGTGTGTGTGTGTGTGTCATGGAGTGGACGTGGACATATACATAAAGAAATCATCAGGTAGGTGAACAAAGTTTTAGGAAGTCAAAAATAGACTAAATTATTGTTTTTAATCTATTACCCATGTACGATTTCCACAATTTGAGTTAATCCCAAACATTGTGTAAAATCCATGTGAAATCTGTAAATACTTCCTTTCTAACCAGACCTCAAATGTTTAAATAGGAGTGACTTCTGGTACAGCTGGTCATGGAATAGAGCAAAAAAAGCAGAATATATTCTTTCTGTGGAACATAATAGCCCTTACACAGCGTATATTTCATATAAAATTGCACTTTCTATGACATCTTGCTTTATTTCAGTTGTCTATGGAATCACGACAGGGTTTGGGAAATTTGCCAGGACCGTGATTCCTGTCAGTAAACTGAAGTGAGTTTCGTCACATCCTTAATTTTAAGTCGCACTTGAAAAACTACAATTTAGTGTAAAAACCCTTTTTTTCTGAAGGGAGCTTCAGGAGAACCTGATCCGATCCCATGCTGCTGGTAAGTGTAGGCTGCATTTTTACTTGGAATAGTCTTTAGGGGAAATAACGGAGTGGTCTGATGACAGCTCTTTTGAAGCACGAAACCTGTATATTTGATTGGTCTCATTCAGCACTCTACCCATTATTACCTTTATATATAGTGTAATTGTATTTTCAGTGTATTCTCTTTTGTGTACATTTGGTGGTTGTACAGTCAATCAGTGTTCATCGAGTAGAGTTTAAATTTGAATATAACTACTGGGTCTGACTGCTGTAGCGTGACGTACCTGTATGGAATGTAACTGCATTGCCATCGTGCTGTACCTGTCCTGTGTGTAATAAGTAGATGTGGTCATGGTGGTCTTGTTTACCTAAGTAGAGTATAGGTCTGCCCTCACTCTCCTTTTGTGTGTGAGGAGTGCAGGTGTGGGCACTCCTCTGAGCCCAGAGCGAATCCGGATGCTGTTAGCTCTGAGGATCAATGTCCTGGCCAAAGGATACAGCGGTGTCTCCCTGGACACTCTGCATAAAATGGTAGAGGCTTTCAATGGTGAGTTCTGCGGTCGAGCTGTAAGGCCTTCCTACATCAAGACTGATCTGAGCTCCTATGACCTGTGTCTTGTGTCCTGACTGCCCTTGTAGCATCCTGCCTCTCCTTTGTCCCTGAGAAGGGCACAGTTGGTGCCAGTGGAGATCTTGCACCCCTGTCCCACTTGGCACTAGGGTTGATAGGAGAAGGAAAGATGTGGTCCCCTATGAGCGGCTGGGCGGATGCCAAATTTGTATGTTTTTACTGGTTGAAACCAGTGAAGGTTTAATTTAATTTATCATTCATTTTAAATGAGCTGCCACATTCTTAATTACACCTGTTTTTTTCTTTGTCCACATTCACTCCATTTGTGCAGGTTCTCGAAGCCCACGGACTAAAGCCTATTTCACTGAAACCCAAGGAGGTACTGTGGTGATGCGCATTTGTTTTCCAACTGACAGAAATGTAGGAGGTGCTCAGGCAGTACAGGGTGCAAAGCAGGGCACACTCTGGATAGGGTGCTAACCCAACACAGGAGTGCAAGGCAAGGTACATTCTGGATAGGGTGCCAACCCAACACAGGAGTGCAATGCAGGGCACTCTCTGGGTAGGGTGCTAACCCAACACAGGAGTGCAAGGCAGGGCACTCTCTGGGTAGGGTGTTAACCCAACACAGGAGTTCAAGGCAGGGCTCTGGGTAGGGTGCTAACCCAACATGGGAGAGAAGTGCACACATGTCCAAACAAGTGCTGAGGAGAATATATGATTTCCAGTCGACCTGATCTCCATGTCTCTGTACTGTACAAGACTGTGTACTTCGCACAGTGAGAGGGAGCTGGAACACCCAGATTGAACCCGTGTATACACAAGGAGACAGTGTGAACGTCACACAGTACCAAGTGCTGGATTTGAACAGCACTACCTGCTTGAGCCACTGTGTCATTATAGTCTTCTGACAATGGAGCATAAATTTGACCTTATCTGATTATGTACTACACCTGGCCCTGTTTATATCACAGTGTTTTATCATGAGTTGTGATAGACTAACAGTTATTTATGCTTCATTGCTTCAAAGGGCCTGGCTCTCATAAATGGGACCCAGATGATCACGTCATTGGGAGCAGAGGCTGTGGAGAGAGCCCAGGCCATTGCTAAGCAGGCTGACATCGTCGCTGCCCTGACCCTGGAGGTGCTGAAGGGAACCACCAAGGCTTTTGACAGTGGTCAGAGTCACCTACGCATGTATAGTGATGTATACAGTATTATACAGAAAATCCTGTTAGGTGTGATGAGCATTTCATAATGAACCAATATGAAGCTCTACTCTTGCTGGGGAAAATGAAACTGTATTATGGTATTATATCCAATTGTGAAAACACATTACTGTTAAATAGATGAACCCTTACATTTGAAAAAGTATGTGTAGTTAATGCAGTTGATTATTTAAGATGTCAATGTATACAGCTTTTCATAGCTTTTAAAATGCAAAAATCTTTTAAAGAAAACAGAACATAAATTAAACTGCAGATCCATCATCTAATTAATTTTTGTATTACAAAACCAAGTTATTGCTTGAAGTTGAACTTTGGTAATATTGTCAAATTTCAAATTTCAGGTGGTTTGTTATAGCAACTGTACATGCGTGCATGTACAGTGATACGATATTGCATTTCTCCAGGACCACGGTGCAACATATACACAGGGACTATACATATAGGGGGCAGTGTACAGATTGTGGGTGGGACACAGTCTGTACACCGCCCCCTATATGCATAGTGCAATTATAGTTAATAATAGACATTAATATGTAAAGTGCTCTAAATGCAGTTCTGCGGTCGGGTTTGCTCAGTAAGCCGAGGCGCCTTAGTTCATCTTGAGGTGGTTGGCTTGTAGACTTGGTAACGTTTTTCCATGTTCAAAGGGTATGTTGGACATAGTGGAGTCAATTTGTGGTCAGGGTGCAGTGAGATAATGAATTAGTATGTTTCTTTACAGAAGACAAGACTTAAGATGCATTTAAACACTGTTTGGGACACAAGGTGGCCATTGCAACTCTGCGTGCTGCCATCCTATTGTACAGACTTTGATCATTATTGGGATCCCACCTATTCCAGACATCCACAAGCTCCGCCCCCATCCAGGACAGATGGAGGTGGCACGCCGATTCCGTGCACTGCTAGACTCGGACCACCACCCATCCGAAATTGCAGGTGAGTATGATAAGCATGCAGAATGAGAGCTGCTGATGAACGAAGTGTGCATTTTCCTGAAGTGGTATCTCCAGGATGATCCTGAATGATATCTCCTTCACAGAGAGCCACAGGTTTTGTGACCGTGTCCAGGATGCCTACACACTGCGATGCTGTCCTCAGGTATGATGAAATTTCTCAGAGGTTCAGGATCATCAGCATTGCTGAAAGTCTTAATCTTTGTTCACACTACATGATTCTCAAAGAATTTAGTTTGATGTCCAATTCAAATTACGTGTAGCTGACTGAAGCCGACAGTGTGTACTGAAGCCATAACAGTCTACATGATTGGTGTACAGCCTACTCGATTGGCAACACAGTGATTAACACCACACAACCTCCCATACTTTGCTTTCATTGGCTGCTGCTCACAATCAGTTGCATGCTATAGGTCAAGGTTTCAAACATGCTCAAAATCTCCCAAGTGTCAGCACCTGCTCAGCTGGATGAGCCCGTTAAGCTGCGTCATTGTCCATATGATAGGCTTGGGTCCAACCTTACCAGAGCACGCTCGTGATTCGCCGTGATAGTGGTCAGAGACCAGAAAATTGTGTAATGTGTAACATGAATGTTGTTCTTCATAAATTGGTTTGACCAGTTTTTCTTGGTCACTTTATTAACTCAATAAATGAGTCAGGACAGATGTGATTTATTAATCTTCTTTTATAAGCCAGTTTCTATCATCACTATCATGTGTCCCTTCAGTAAATAACACCTAGTAAGTAAAGTTTTCTAATTAAATAGAAAAAAAAATCATGGTCTCTCAATTTTTATAGGTAAATACATCCATGATCTTTGCAATATTTCACCTCTCCTAGGTGCATGGTGTAGTCAACGACACAATAGACTTTGTGAAGAACATCATCAGCACAGAGATCAACAGTGCCACTGACAACCCTGTATCCTTTATTCATTAATACATGTTGTGCTACATTACACATGAACAAAAGCCCATAATGATAACATCTTATTTTGTCTTTGACATATCTGGCTGAATAGGTGTGTTATGTAACTGACCAATTAACCCTTGTGTAGGAGGAGTGTTCTAAAGAGGGGAGCCAATCAATGCTCACATTCTAGTTGAGAAATTCAAACTTTAACACAAGCATAAGATGGTGTTTGCAGAACGTGGAGAGACCATTTCTGGAGGGAACTTCCATGGAGAATACCCAGCCAAGGTACCGACTGCAGTCGAGCAGTAGACAGGTGACTAATGAACAATTAGCAAGTCAAGTGTGACATAACTGTACAAGTATGAGGATTTCTGTCCCAGGCTCTGGACTACTTGGCCATTGGGTTGCATGAGCTAGCAAGCATCAGCGAACGCAGGATTGAGAGGCTGTGTAACCCCTCCCTCAGTGAGCTCCCTGCCTTCCTGGTCAACGAGGGTGGCCTCAACTCTGGGTTCATGATTGCACACTGCACGGCTGCTTCCCTGGGTCAGTCTGTCACATGGGAGTCAACCTGCCCACAAGCATCCAAAAGTTCCTGATAATTCACACACCTCTCTCTTTGCAGTGTCGGAGAACAAGGTTCTCTGCCACCCATCCACTGTGGACTCCCTCTCCACCAGTGCCGCCACTGAGGACCACGTGTCCATGGGAGGTTGGGCAGCCCGGAAAGCTCTGAGGGTGGTTGAACATGTGGAGCAGGGTGAGAGACTCCTGGTCTTCCAGTCCCAGGAAGATTCATTTTTATATAGCACCTGTAAGAGGACTGAGCACCAAATGCCTTCTGCTGCTCCATTGTCATTTTCTTCATACTGCATGCTGGGAGAGCCTTTCAGTGATAACCTTTAAAAAACTTTACAACTCCCTCTTTCATTTGGTGTGTGTTAATTCAATGTATGGTTTGATCAATGCAGAAATAAGCTCATTTGAAATCCAGTGAATCATTTTTGAACACCTGTATTGTCAAATCAGAAATAGTAGGGGTCTTTAAGCAATACACAAATGAATCCCTTGAGACCAAGCAAACCTGAAACATTCCAGTATGATGTCCACAAGAGAATCCATTAACAACATTGAAAAGTGAATGGGAAGCAGCCAACCAGGCTAAACAAATGAACACTGTAGAAGGTAAAGCAGAAAAACAGAGACAGTTGTAATTATCTTTATTTAGCAATTAATCTGTAATCCTCTCTCGTTATACGATTTGGAAAACGCTCATTCTGGGGGTATTAATGAGTCTGTGATATCACCAACATGTTGAATATTTACATCTAGAAACAAATGTTTCACGTAAACGGACTGAGTTCCATTTTCTTTAGATTTTTATGTCTGTATTTAGGCTGCAGCAAACTGTCGGAGAACAGTTTGTGAGACAAAAAGTAGGTTATGTACTTGGAAATGACATAATCTAACCAGTTATGGTCCACATTCTCTGTTTGCCTGATATCCTGAATTAATTAAGCAAGTGAGTAATGATCTGTGAAACAGACATGAAAACAATCAAAGGAACACTGTGCTGATCAGTGTTTGACCCTTGTGGACTATGCTCTGAATACGACCCATTTTGAGTCAATGGGAAATCATTCAGCAAACCGTGGGTAATGTGTAACATCAGAGGGATGCTAAGCTACATAATGTCACATGTTTGGCCTGAAGTTTTACAGAAGAACGTCTGTCCCCTTACTCTGATCTGATCGCTGTCTGTCTTTTGGACGTATACAAAGCAGGATATGACTGCGTGGTGTAAATTCTTGTATGGACTGTTGTGTGTGTGGCTGATCAGATTACTTCATTATGGAAAGATGAACAGACTTACACACCTGCCTCTTTAAATAGACTTTAAATTTCAAAACCCTTCCATGAGTCCTGTGGAAGAAGACACCACAATGTAGAACGCACCTCCTGCCACAGCCATTCACATGGTCAGATGTGGTTCTCCTGGCTTTCTCACTCACATGGTTCATTCACAAACATGGTCAGAGGTGGTGCTCCTGGCTTTGCCTGTCTGTGACCAGATGTGACCTCGCTCTGTCACAGTCCTCGCCATTGAGCTGCTCGCCGCCTGTCAAGGCATTGAGTTCCTGCGACCGCTGCACACCACCACACCACTGGAGAAGGTCTACGACCTTGTGCGCACTGTGGTCAAGTAAGGGAAAGAGGAGAATGCCTGTTTACACACATCCTGGTTGTGTCCGGTCACATCAGAGAGGCTGGTTAATGATCCTACAAGGTCAGCATGTGGACAAGGCTAATATTCTGCTGTCTCATTGCTTTGTTTACCCCCCCCCCGGCCCTCACTCAGGCCCTGGATCAAGGACCGCTTCATGGCCCCAGATATTGAGGCTGTCCACCAGCTGTTGCAGTGTCAAGAGGCAAGTGGCAAACAAGATGAGATTTTTCTTTTTGCTGACACAATATAACAACTTATTCGCACACTTACATAAGTGGAAAATAGGCCAGAAGAAAATAGGCTATTAAATAAAGGCTGATGCTTCTAGAGGGTTATAGGAACAGAACATTCTGTGGCTAAGATACATACATTCTTCATTACATTATTCAGTTTTAAAGATGTACCATTAAGTAACATTTTGGAGGAACATAATCCATGTCAGTTTAGCTTAGTTGAGCTTGGCTGATATGTGAAACTGCTAAAGAATTCGGAGGCACTTAAAAACCATCTACAGTAATGTTAGTATAGGTTTTTTTTCTGTGACTAAGTATTTGGGTATGTGTCTGCAACATGCAGGTGTGGAAGGTGGCACACCCCTACATCGAGAAGTATAATATGGAACACATCCCAGAGTCTCGCCCTTCCTCCCCAACAGCCTTCTCACTGGATCCCCCAGCGTCGCCTAGGAAACGGGTCCGCCAAGAGTGACGGTTACTTTCATAATGCCTGTTAAACAAAAGCTAAATTTTAACATTTAACAGCAGTTATGATTTGATGCAATAATAATAAACTGTTAATCTGTCATCATTTTCATTAAAAAAATCTAATCAAAGTAATAAATCCATAGCTAATGGTGTGTGTAGTGTTCTCGTGCAGTGTGTCGAAACTCTGGCGAAACACCGAGTTAAACCGCAGTCAGTGAAGACAGAGTCATAGCAAGTTTAAACACTTACTGTCACACTTCCCCAATGGCATGCGGTGAAAACTGCAATAAACAATACAAACATTCAGTGTCCATGTTCTCGACTAAACATTACATTTTAACAGAATCATCATTAAATATAATAACATATGTAACGTTACACTGGTGAATTTATGGCATTGCCTCCTAGATGCTTTAATAGTGGATGCGAGTGAATTATTGGAGCGTGTACAACATGTTTTTTTCTTTCCTTGTCAGCAGAACCGGAAGTGTACACAGAAAGCTACGTCACCGCAAATAATGTTGATTTAAAGAGACATAAAAAGTGAAACAAATGCCTTAAGGGCAACACAGGTAGTTATGTTACATTTAGCCATGTTAACTACAAATGACAAAAACATGCAGTGAATACAAGGCCTAATAAATTGCATGTTTTCCACTACAAAGTGATGTTGAAAAGACAAATTAAGGCTTTATAACAGGAAATACTTGAGCTGTGGCAACTTTTGTTTCTGAAAAAAAAATATATACAGTATATATATAGGCACACGGACACACACGCATATATGTAGTAATGCGAATGGACTTTGTCACACCTAAAATAATAAAAAGCACAAATAATTGAAACAAGTTTCATTACACTTTATTTCAGAGGTAGACACACCAGCACAGACATGTAATCAGGACTGAGGAGTATAAACCCAAGTCCCTGATGCTCCAAGAGCAACATCTCTGACGTAGTTGTCTGTAACCTGTATTGACTGAGGAAGGCGAATCCAGTATCAATACTGGAGTTTTCTGAAAATAAGGGTTTCTATGAATTCAAACAGTCCCAGGTACGCCGTGTTACTATGGTAAGTTTCTATGGAGAGTGGAAGTTACCTGTTTAAGTAAAGCACCAGTGTTGTATAAAGTACACGAAAGCCACACTTAAGTAAAAGTTCAGATAATTCACTATAAAATTACTTAAAGTCACCCACCATAATAGTCAGTCAGTCAGGCCCTGCCCTGGGTGTCCCCTGCCCTGTGCCCTATGTGCTCTGGGATGAGCTCCAGGCTTCCCCGTGACCCTTAACAGGATGTAGTGTTACAGAAGATGCCTGACGGACTGACTGACCCACCCATTGTCATATTACTTAGTGAAAATTTGAAAGTCTCTGTTATTAACCGTACTTAAGTATCAAAAGTAATATCTGAATAAATGTGCTTAAGTATTGAAAGTAAAAGTACGTTTACATTTTACTTTTTACATTTTAGTCATTCAAGTAAAGCTCTTTTTCTTTTTTGTAGTAAGTAACGAAAATGCCAAGTGGGAAAGGTATCGTTTTAAAAGTATGCATTTTATTTAAGTAGTGGAGTAGAAGTCCACAGAAATTGAAAAGGTCAAGTACAGATACTCCCCAAAAATAAAGTACTGAAACAAAGTACTATTACTTTGTTACAATACTACACTGTAAATCACCATGGAAGTAACCAATGGCAAATGAATTAAACAAGCTAGTGTGTCAGACATGCTTGAGTTTTAGAGATCCTCAGATTTAGATTTAAAAGTTCTGTTGTGTGCAAGAGGATACAATTACATTTTATATGCATGTATTCTCATACACATGCAAGAGCAAATACTAATACAGCACAGCCACATCACTGAGAGATGAGAGCAGATAGTGCAAAGAAAAACTATGTACAGTACATACACAAACAATCTGAACAGACCGGCAAGAAAGCACAAAGAGGATACACAGTATTTAAAACTGGTGATCTATGTATGTTCAGTCCTATATTTAAATTTTATTTCATTGCGGCTATGAGGGAATTCCATTACATAAGCAGCTGAGTTCTATTTTGTGTTCTGGATTTGAGCACCCCGTTAGCGTGTATGAAGAAGCGGACAACAAAGGGCTACAACAGTGAGATACTTACAAATGTATCCAGCAGGTCTCCGAGATACTTACAAAAGTATCCAGCACGTCTCTGAGATACCTTCAAATGTATCCAGCACATCTCTGAGATACCTTCAAATGTATCCAGCACATCTCTGAGATACCTTCAAATGTATCCAGCACATCTCTGAGATATCTTCAAATGTATCCAGCACGTCTCTGAGATACTTACAAATATATTCTGTACGTCTCTGAGATACTGTTTGGGGATTATCAATTAATTTCACAGAAACCAGAGTAAAAGATACATTTAACCAGTTTGAAGAGAGACATTATAGGTGTTGCCACACAACGCTAAGATAAAATGTCTGGTAGAGGCAAATTTAGTTTATATAGTGACTTTCATAATAGCATTGCCCTGAGGTAATTAACAGGAATAGAATAAAAAACACTGAGCTAATGTTAAAGTCCCATAACAGCAGATGTCTCATAAGAGAGAGCTGAATAGCAGTGATGAACTCCAACTGCTTGACTAAAACTTTGAACTGTTCCCAAACCTGCTGTAGAACATGTGCACATATACTTTCAGTCATACACCTGGAAGATGTGCTGAGGGTCCCCCAAGTCACACCAAATCATTTTGGTGGCCTGAAAAAGAACAAACTGACTATCTCTACAGCCACTCAGAAGTTGTTAATGAGAGATTGCCTTTGACCAACTTTGTTTTGGCTATACTGAAGAGATGTTCTCGTGACACCATTGTACCACGTACCTTACCTCACCAGACCAGGTCAGTAGTGCCAGTGATACAACCGTCAGCTATAGTATCATTAGTACATATATAAATAGTGTTTGCGTTATGTTTGACCACACAATCATACAATATTATCAGACAGAACTGCAACTGAGACAAAGCACAAAGTCCCAGGGGGTGTCTACGTCAACTGCCTGTGTTTTAAAGAACTGCCTGTTAATGCTATTGGCCTGTTTTTCATTCAGAAATTTTGACACTCATCTTGTGAGTCAGACACTATAGAATACTGTTGTTCTCATCTTCTCATGTGGTACCTGCTGGTATGGATGCACTGATAGGTAGTGTTAGCATCGCTACAGTGACACGTTAAAGAACATGCAAAACTAAGCACTAGTTTTAAAATCCTTTACTTTGACATGTGCAACATAGAACAGTCAACAATCACTGCAAAATTTAAGTATAGTACCTCAGGAGCAACATAAATTTCACAAATTGGTTTTTCTGAATACCGCTATACATAGAATAAAAGACAATGCAAGAAATAAAATGTGCTTTTAACTACTGGTATCAAAAGTGGAAGTGAATGGATTAGTAGCTCAGAGTTTTTTCATTTTCATACACAATTTCCCCTTTTATGATGACATATTTGATGAGCTCCTGGTGTCCTCCAAACTGATATATCAAATGCTCCCACCTACAAAATACATGAAAAATAAAAACAGAGAATCACTAAAAAGTGAAATTTCATGAAATGCATTTAAATACAAATACTGCATTGTAAACACTGAAATGGTTTCAATTACTTAAGTAGCCGTGGAACTTCCAACGTTATTTCAACTAATGATGAGACTTAAATTTATGTATTCATTTTGCAGTAGGCAATAATATGCACTGCAGTGGGTTGGCGCCCCACCCTGGTAATCCCCTGCCCTGCGCCCTATATGCTCTGGGATGGGCTTCAGGCTTCCCCACGACCCTTAACAGGATGAAGTGGTATAGAAGATGGCTGGCTGACTGACTGACTGACAGTAATATGCTTATCATGAGTGACTCTGGAAGGGGGCAAAGGTGGCCTGCAAGCTTTGTCCCTCTTGTGGACATCCCTAAATTATATCTATCCTGCAAGCCGCTTGTCCTCTAAAGGCATACAGACAGCCTGTTGTCTACTCCTGGCAGCTTAAAGTGAAAAGCAGGGGACACCCTGGACAGGCCACCAACCTGTGACAGGCCCATAAATTTTAAAATATTAATTCTTATTTACCAGCAATCACAAGGTGACAATGTGAATGTAACTTAAAAAATCCAATTTGTAGGTGGAACACTATACAGTACTACATATATTCATTTAAAATATAGTGATAACTGAAGAGACTGTACATAAAACGCGGAATAGTTATGAGTATTTATCTTTTGGCTCCAACTGTCCGCAACGTAAGAAATATGTCTTAATATTTGAAAGCTAAAGTCCTTCCTCTAACAGAGTAACAAGACAAAGACTGACACCTCCCCGACTTGAAATAGTGTAGAACCCCAACAAATGTTTATCCAAATAAATAAATGGTAGAAAATGTTGTACCAGACTTCAGTGCACCTATTTTGTTGTGAAAACACATGTAATGACCACTAACAAACATTAATAGGGTGTTAAAAAGATGATGAGGGGATTAGCAACAAAAACCAGAAGAACATTAAGGAAAGGAGTTTATAGCCAGGAGGAGCGGGGCTGTGATTAGGGCAGTAAGGACACTACCGTGGGGCAGTGATGATGAGGAGGTCACCCTGCTTGTTGACCTCAAGCGAGCCACAGAGATGTGACTGGCCCAGGGCATAGGCAGCATTGATGGTGGCAGAAGCGAGGGCTTCACTCATGGTCATCCTCATGTTGACACAGGCCAGGTGCATGACCATGGGCTAGGAGCAAAAGACCCTTAGAAAGACATTCCAACAATCCATGCCTAGGAGGAAAGGAACTGCTGCACTATTTCCAACATATAACATGGCATGAATGGAGGTCTGAAAGGTCACAGAGTGTGTATAAAGTAGCAGGTTTGCAAGGTTAAAGCATTTTTAAAACATGGCAACAAGGAGGACCCAAATTACCAGATATTTTTTCCACAGTGCAACAGTTACAATTCATTTTTTGGAAAGTCGGAACATTTTACCTGGCCAAAGGTGGACACACAGCATTGTGGTCAATGACCTATTAGTCTAAACAGAATGGCTTCAGCTGATTCAGGCAGTCTCACCTTCTATAGTATTTTACTCTTCAGTCCACAGAACACAGGCCAGCACTTAGTTATGTTAATTTGATTTAGGTGACAGAATGAAAATATGGCAGAGTAGACGATTGAGGACAGAATTAAAAAGCAAAACATTTTTACAATGTCTCAGATACTGATCATGCTTGATTAGGCAATGATCAAATGGAATCTGAATGTCACTGCCAGACTGCAAACTAATCATTAACAGGACTGGAAAATTCATAGCTGTGTGAAATATAAAAAAGATCCTTGTGGAACAGTTCCCCGGGAACTGGGGTGGTACGCACCATGGAGCAGCAGTAGGCATTAGGGTTGAAGTCACTGCCCAGGGCGACTATGACACCTGCATCCAGCATGTCTCTGGCTCGTGGCTGAGGGAGTCTGGATAAGAGAAATTCCATTTGACAAGGTCTAGCATCAAATTCCATGCATCTTAACAGTTGTCGTGGTTGTAACTAAAAACCCACTGAGCTCTGGTAATGGGTACAGCACTGACAGAGGACAGGGGTTTGCAACCTCAAAGCAGTCAGTTTCATTCCAGATGAGTTTCGTACGCAAGTGCAAACATAATATCTGTTCTGAGAAAATATCCATCCAATGTTAACAATCACTTAGAGGCATAACATCTTAGCCATACATAGTTAACACAGTACATTACGTACACAAGCACTACAGAGTGTGTCACACCAACAACAGAGATGCTAAATGTGTATTTTCTAGTGATGTTTAAGTGGTGTGTTCTCCTGTACCTCAGTATATATGCTGTTGTTGGCAAGAGAACTGCAGCTGTTTTGGCTTTTGCCATGGCAGCGATCCCTGCGTTGGTCACTTCCTCCAGGTGACTGATGGCCAGTGCAGCCAGCTCGGCTCCAAGCTATGAGACACACACATACAGACACACACGCACACACATCCCAGCATGAATGATGAGAGAAACACAGCACAGAGGAGTGTGTCCAGCTACTCTTTCATCAAGCACTGCTCACCCATCATCTTATTACAGTTTTGAGATGAAACTGATGACTGTAAACAGGAAGGGATCGCCACAAAAGCGGTTTTTAAAAAACTGACCATTCTGAATCTGGAATGGTGCAGAATCACGATGTGAACACTTTAACACACTGGAAACTAATATCATTACAACATGAGGATAAAAGCACAAAAACCCCAATGTACATTAACAAACCTTCATTTTACTGATAACAAGTGTGATAGTACTGAACTAAATCAAATACACTTAAAACTCTGGTTGTATACTGAAGCTCTCCCAATGTATGAAGCCATTGTCATGAGACTGTATTCTGCTTTACTCACTGTACTGGCTCTTTTCTTAGGATGTTTCCTCTGAACTATCATTTGTTTTCTAACCGGGATAGTCTAGAATGTTGACGATCACACAGCATCTCTTTGATTATACGTATAATTTCAACTGTTATTCAAGAACTTCTTCATTGAACATAATCAGAAATGTATATGACAAAATGTTAAAATATTTGTAAAACCAAGTCAGCTTGTATGCATGAAAACATGCCCAGATGCATTTGATATATTTAGTTGCAAATAAACCAATGTGTACCTCTGCAGAGTTCATAGGATGCAGTTCATCTCCATGGAAATTTATGTTCAGGCCCATGTCCTTCCCTGCTTGGAGTATGGTCCGAGTAGAGTCCAGGTCAAACACTCCCTTCTCGCAGAACACATCGATGTTGTCCAGCCGGAGTTCACCCCGCACCATCTTCTCGTGAAGCCTGGGTAACTGGACGTGTAGAATATCCTCCACAGCCTGTTCCTGTGTTTTGCCCCTGTAGTGGGTAAAACACCCCACCTGCTGATCATACTTCACACAAATGCACAATGTTACAGAGCACACATGGAGCCGTCCTTTGCTTTACCATGTCACAACACAAATGTCACACCAGACTGTAGCTGTAGATGTTTCAACAAGATTTATTATGAAAAGCATTAACATGTTGTTTCTAATGGCATGACAGTGTTTGTGCCCATGCACTCTGTATAACCAATAGTAAGCATACCATGCATCCTTAAGTGTGACTAAAAGATTATATATATACTGTTTAAATTAGTATGAGGCATGCATAATTTGAGAATACATTTATTTTTGTATGCAAATAAGAGCTTTAACAACTGCATGCACATTTTTGTGTATAGGCCATTCTCCCTGCTTTATGTTCCTGTCTCCTCCCTCTTTCCCAGACATCCATGTTCCCATCTTTCTGACTGTAAATATGAAGCTGTGAGTGTGGCACCTGGGCACAGCGTGCGCTCCGCAGTAGGTGGAGGAGATCCCAATGGGCAGCTCTGTGCGTGCCCTCTCAATAGCTGTGAGCATCTTCAGCTCGGTGTGCAGCTCCAAGCCGTAACCGCTCTTACACTCCACCAGGGTGGTTCCGGCATGCAACATGCGGATCAGCCTTTGGGTTAGGCTTCTCTGCAGCTGCTCCAAGGAGGCCTGATGGGTATGTTCCACCGTGAAGTGAATCCCACCCCCAGCTTGGTGCACCTCCATGTAGGTGGCCCCTGCTAGCTGGAGGTAATCAGATACCACGGTTCCTTGTTTTTGGTTTACCCTGCTTTGTGTCTTCGTTTTGGAATAAAAGTCCCTCTCTGCAATTGGACCTCGCCTCAGCTTGACTATTTGTTACATTACCAAAAAAAAAAGAAAAAAATCAAAATAAGCCTGCCTGGAGCTTATTGCTATACTCTATATTATATTATTACCTTTAAATGGCCAAAAATTATAATAAATTTTTCTTGTTCAATAATGTGTTGACTACAGTGTAGGGCACAAGGCAGGGCAGGCCACACCCTGGACAGCACGCTCACACACAGCAAGGGCAGCTTATCCCATCCACTTAATCAATATGTCTCTGGACTTTGGGAGAAAACTGCAACATCTGGTGAAAACCCACACATGCACAGAGAGAACATGCAAAGTCCATGTAAACGCTGTCCCATGAGTTTCATTGAAATCCCCAACCCTGGTGGTGTGAACATCTATCAACCCACAGTCAAATGCTCTTAATTAAAAGTTTAAATTTAATCTCAAAACATATTTTTGTAAATGTGATTTCAGTTTCCTATGCTGTTGTGCCAAAAATTATTTTATTCATTCTTCACATAAAAGTAATTACTATAATGATCTCAAATTCTACATCTTATCACAGCTTTCTGTGTGACTGGATGGCTTGTCACAAGCAGGCATTGTTCATAATGCTTTCAGATGAATATGAAGGTCTTACCTTCATTGCAAACTCATGAACTCTGTCACCTGCCCATACAGGATGAGTGTGAGCATCTACCAATCCTAAAAAAAAAACATGTATATTACTTTGTTTATCCCATAGGGAAATTATTTCCCTGGGGGGAGCAGCATGTAGCCTTCGTGTGACACCTAGGGAGCTTGCATTTGAGTGTTTTGCTCAAGGACACACTTGACTGGGCTAGGATTCAAACCAGGAGACTTTCACATCCCACCTTGCCATTGTTCTAATTGAGCCACCAGGCCAAAACACACTCTAAAACATGTACATCAAGATCAATTTAATCTTAAACATAAAAAACCACAAGTTCCAGCAATCCGTTGAGCCATGTTGATTTCCAGCAAAAGTTTCAATACAGTACTTGCCTGGTATGACAACCGTGCCCGAGGCATCGATAACAGTGTCAAACGACGCGCTGTTGAACTCAGACTGGATGGTGTTCGCCGGTCCTACAGCCTTCACAAGTCCGTCTCTAGGAAAAACGTGCAGATATTCAAAGAAATCTTGACATCACACGTGTTTGCACCACAGTCTTTCTCCTTTCCTCTGTTTATAATGTAACATTTCACAATCAGCTGTTGGACACTGAAAAATCGGGAAACAATTATACACTAAAACGTAACAAAGGTCAACCCGCTGTGCAATGGCACAATAATCGAAACAGGTGTCTGTGTCCACTTAATGCCGTTGTTCAAACTTACTATTTTCTCTTGTTTTATTACCAGTGCAGTGTAATGTGACAGACTGTACGTCTGCGGCATTAACGGCATGATGCTGGTAGAAATAGCGCAATGCTGGTTTACCCACAAAAAGAAAAAAAAAAAGTTTTTTCAAATAAAAACAGCATAAACAGAGCAAATTTGTCTAATAATCCCACTAAACACGCAGTTCTGAACACTTACTTCCCAATAACCAAACTGGCATTCTCGATGACAGACAGCTTCTGCATTGCATCCTTGGTTAGGAACTTTTCTCCTTCAGTGCAAACTAAAACTATCTGTTTTGCATTCTTTACTAAAAGTCTAAAATCAGTCGACATTTTAAAATATACTTTACGGTACTACAGACAAGTAACCTTGGTATTCCAGATTTCCTTTCGGGCTGATGTGGGCTGTATTGAAATGTATTTTCTTCTGCAAAAAGAAAGGTGGGCGGGCCTTTTACTTAGTAACTTATTTTAACGCTTGGCAGAGACGCAAAGTTTAAAGTACATGTATGCGGTTGAAAGCTTTTCACGATGTGCTGAAATATCTGGTGATAGAAAGTAAAAAAAAAAAACAAAAGTTTTGAAACGGAATAAATTCTAGAAGGGTTTTTCTTAATAGGGGAATCTTGCCCAGTCTTCCAGATAGCGCTTATGTACATGAGCCAGGCGAATATCCGCTGAAATATTTTCAAATTTAGAATAACGACATTATTCTTTGTATGCAGGGAATTCGTAATATAATAATAATAATAATAATAATAATAAAATTTAACATGTACTAAAAAGTATTGTGATGCTCACACCATTTTAACCGCTGTCCTTGTTTCTACGTAGAGGCTGGCGCACGCGTTGCACTGCAGGTGGATTAATGGTTATGAGTATGAATAGAGTATGAATGTAACCAGATATGGAGTATATAATACTGTATGAATGTATGTTTTTTCATAAAAGCGTCAAAAACTCTGAACGCTATGACCACTTGGCAATGAAATGCACATAAATAATGTTACCGCACTGACACCTTATGGACGTGAAATGTAACTGAGCTTGCATAGCTCCACACTACAGGGGTTACCATATTGGTGCATAACGGTTAAAAACTATTTAATAAGACTATAATAAAATTCACAATTCACCCTTGACTACTACTTTACATTGAAACAATATATGTGAATAAAACCAGAAGACCTTGGAATTTTTGTTTTTTATAAATTTTCTTACAACAATATTTTCCTGAAACAGACACGTTAGATTAATTTCTTTTGTTTGATGCCATCTTTTATTGCTTTGAATTTATATTACAATCCCTCTTCCTGCAGAATGTCCACAAAACGCACTGCCACACACTCATTAACACACATCTGTTGCAAATGACTCGAATCAATACACGTACAAGAAGCTAAAACAACACTTAAAATGTACATAAAGGATCTGTTTATTCCATAGGTCAGAAAATTTCAGACAAAACATCAGAACAGCCGAATCATAAAATAATTACAAAATCTTTGTTCTTCCTTCCTCAGCTTGGGTCATGAGCGTAACTATTATTCACATGTATGGAGTGAACATGTCAGGCTGAAGCTTAACAAGGCATCCCTAATGAATGGCAAACCCAGCTACAGGTTGTAAGTAGACATCACCAGATGCTAAATCAGAAGATTCACCTATTTACATCAGAACATGTACAAAAATAAACTTTGAAAATTGAAATTTCAGCCAATATTCATGAAAAAGGAAATGCCCTTTATGTAATTATTCTCAAGTGCTACCAATGCACATCTGGCTAGATGCTAACTGCATTTCATTGGCTTGTAGCGTAACATGCGCAATGACAATAAAGTTGAATCTAATCCATAGACACATGCAAATCGAACAGTAACTTGAACTCCTGTCACTAGTCTTCCACATTCATTATTATATATCAAGCTTTGTCAAACAAATGCAGACAATATTATTACTAATTTCCATTTCAGTCTCAAAGCTACATCTTATTGTAAAGGTCATAATTATTTCAAAAATTAATGAGGATTCCTGTGACTTATGTTTTCTTAAACCTCCCGGTGATTTATACTCCTTTCTACATATATCACAAGTGTATGGTTCCTCCCTGGTGTGTATTAAGTCATGTCTTCTTAGATGTGCCAATCTGCGGAACCTTCTCCCACAGTAAGTGCATCTGTATGGCATTTCCCCTCTGTGTTCTTGCTCGTGTGCCCTGAAACTCCCTAACTGACGGTAACTTTTACCACACTCACCACAAGTGTATGGGGTTTCTCCTGTATGGATTCTCATGTGAACCGTTAAGTTTCCCTGCACAATGAAACTCTTCCCACATTCAGTACAAGAGTGTGGTTTCTCTCCCATATGAATGCGCTGATGCTCCCTTAAGTTTCTTAACCTACTGAAACTCTTTCCACAATCTGAGCAGGTATGTGGCTTCACTCCAGAATGAATAAGCAAGTGTTCTTTAACACTTTCTGGCTGTCTGTAACCCTTTCCACACAGCACAAATATGCGGTCTCTCCTCCGAGTGAGTACGCCGATGTGCTTTTAAATGTTCGATTTTACGGAACCTCTTTCCACATTCATCACAAGAATAGGGTTTCTCACCAGTGTGAATTCGCCTATGAGTCTTTAAATTACTCAAGACGGAGAAAGCTTTTCCACAGTCAGCACAAATGTACGGTTTCTCTCCTGTGTGAATTCTTTTGTGTTTTTTTAAACCATTTAGCAAACTGAAACTCTTTCCACAATCAGGACAATGGTGCTCCTTTACTCCTGTATCAATTAACTGATGTACTTTTAATTTATAAACAAAGTCAATCAGCAATCAACAATGGGAGTACCAAAACACTTTCCACAGTTGTCACACATGTATTTTTTCAGGCTTTTCTGCATGTACTGAGGTGCCTCCAGGCCTTCTCCTTGTACAGCCCTTTCAGACCCACACCCACCTTCCACAGTGTGATCACTGACACTGTCAGATTCAGTTTCTTGTATGTAATATTTCCCATTTTGCTCACATTTTACTCTATCTAAAGCAGACTATAAAATATCAGGCTCTGTTTTCCACATAATTTGTTCTTGGTGATTAGCTTGTAGAGTTCCTACACCAGACAGGGAGGTAACATACACATTTCCCACACTCTTCATTTCACTTCCATCTTCTGCTTCAGGCTGGTGTGAACCTCTTTCTGGCTCAGTTCTGATTTTGTCCTCAGTAGACTGCACTCCACCCAGTTCTGTTTTCAGAATATTCAATTCCTCAGTATGTGTGTGCTGCTCATATTTAAAATCATTCATTTCCTCAGATTTTATTTTGACAGAATAAACAAGGTCCTCCTGTGCAGTACTGTATTTTTCCATAGTTTCTTTTACTGTTGCATTTGTACCTGATCTGATAGAATGCCACTTGCGGTCTTTGAGATTCTCCACAGAACCCCATACATGGTATTCCGTTTTAATCTCAGAAGCCTTTAGAAGGGGTAAAGAATCCTGCTCTGTTGAAATGAGAGATTTCATCATAGACTGAACTGATACGGTAGCCGACTAAATTCTTCTGGATGTTTAGTGCATTTTAAAACATCCCTGTCCGGCGTTGTGACCAAAAGAGTCTGTGACACAGACTATACTGAAGCTCCCTTTGAAACCCGTCTGGAGGGAGTTTCGGAGCGTGCACTCAGTCTCAAGCTTCCAACAAAAAACACAACACATGAAAAAGAGTAACAAAAAACTAAATTTCTCTCAGCATCAAACAACAAAAATATTTGATGAAAAACATCATGTAGATTTACTCAGCCACAGGTAGAAATTTTGCATCGCTTTAGGTCAAATATCTGTAGGGGTTACAGAATGGTTACTATTTGATTAATGAGTCTGCTGACCCTGTCTATAACCCATTTCTGAATGGCATGAAGGTGGTAGATTAACTCCTGATGTGAAAAGGACTGTCACGTCCCGCCTACC